>VWZE01006812.1:557432-605059 GCA_013396675.1 Eubucco bourcierii | reverse complement strand
CTGTACTAGTGGGAGGTGTCCCTGCCTATGGCAGGGTGTTGGAACAAGATGATCTTTGAGGTCCCTTCCAACCTTACCATTCTATGATTCTATGAAACACGTTTTTTTAAAAAATCAAATGCATCAAGAATATTAGACTGGGCCTCCCAGGTACCCTAAGACAGTCTCTGTGTTGCTGTCATACAAAGGCCATATACTTTTCCTACAAAATCCTGCTCAGTTATTCTGCTGGTTGGTATCTATTTCCCCTGCTATGGTGAATAAAAGGCAATTCTAGCCTCTAGTATACAAGACTTGGAATTTCTCTGCTCTCTATACAACCTATTCCACTGTACTTTCCCCAGACTGAATTAATTTTTAAAATTACAAGTACTGTACCCATATTTCAGGTAAGGGTTCAGGTAAGGTTTCACTCAAGTTTTCTACAGTGGCCTCCCTTGAATGAAAATGCCTCCTCTTGCATATTTTCTAGGATTTCATCAGTCATTGTCATGGCTGTATCACCTTAACAACTCAGAGTGAAGGATTTCTTTATGTTGACTTTTTTTAACAGTTCTTGAAAATCCCTCAAATTACCCAGAAGTAACTGGGCTCTCCCAGAGCTATCTAGTCCGCTTAATCCAATACTCATAACCTAATGTCTCATGGTTTACATAGTTCAATCAGCTCATGTCTATTTATGTGATTCTTGCTAGTTTGAACCTATCTAATTTAGTTAGTGTATCCCTTCTAACTCATATTATCTCTATGGTACCAATATGAAGATCTTACGACTTTTTTTCAACACATTAAGTTCCTTGAGGAGAAGATCCAGAAATGAGACAGTTGCTTAGGTATACAAATTTGTGTTCCCACTTTCTGTACTTCTAATCAATACCAGATTAGAATTTCTAGACCACTGGTATAAGTGTAAAATTAAGGCTTTATTGTCAGTTCTTTCAGAAATCCTGTACAAAGAAAACAGGTCCGGCCACAAGTAAAGGAATCCAGTTATCTTTCTCTTTGCCTTAAAACACTATGAAGACTAAGATATTGTTTTCTAATAGGTCTTGGGTTATCTCCTTTTCAAAACTGATTTTGAAAACCTGACAGTAAGAAAACAACAAGGCCCCAGAGGGGGAAAAACGCAAACATTGCATTATAGATCTCCTACTGTATTTCTCTGGCTTTAGAAGTGTAAGTCTTAAGGTTTCAATACTTTTGACTAGTTGGAAAAATAATACCATTAATTCTTGTAAAAAACATATGAAAGACATGTGGATGCTCACAGAGAAAACCCAGTAATGTGTAAGAATATTGATTTAACACACTACAGAATTTTGGGTCTCTGACCTTAGAAGAACTGGAAAATATTCTGCCAGACAAGGAGGAAGAGGAGAGGAAGATAAAGGTTTTGACAATATTCTGTAAAGTGTAAAGTAAAAAAAAAAACCAAACAAAAAGCAAACAAAAAACAACAACAACAAAAATTTATTGCTCTTTGGAAACACTGGAAAGGAAGAGCCAAATAATCACAGACTGATCATGAGAAACTGGGGTGATGCATGCCAATGAAATTCCAGAATGCATCAGCACACTACCAAGAGAAAGGGGCAGCTGGATATTGGCAACCTGGCAATCATCAGCGCTGTGTCTCTGGTATGTAATGTACCTTGCTGCCTGCTGTACCTGATGTCCAGACTGCTTGAACCCTTTGTACTCAGCAGTGCCCATTTAAAATCATACAATGATAGAATTATAGAATCAACCAGGTTGGAAGGGACCTCCAAGATCATCCAGTCCAAGCTATCATCCAGCCCTATCCAATCAATTAAACTATGGCCCTAAGTGCCTCATCCAGTCTTTTCTTGAACACCTCCAGGAACTGCAACTTCACCCTCTCCCTGGGCAGCCCATTCCAATGCCAAATCACTCTTTCTGTGAAGAACTTCCTCCTAATATTCAACCTATACCTACCCTGGCACAACTTGAGACAACTTGACATTGGAATAGGCTCCCCAGAGAGGTTGTGGGGTCTCCTCTGGAGACATGCAAAACTAGTTTGGATGTGTGACCTACTGTAGGCGATCCTGCTCTGGCATAGGGGTTGGACTAGATAATTTTTTGAGGCCTCTTTCAACCCCTAACATTCTGTCATTCTGTGATTCTGTGACAAAGTTGACATTGAGCAAGCAGGAGCCTGTAGTGCTCAACTTTCTCTTCTGTTTTCCCTTCACCTTTGTTTGTTGACTGTGCCCTCCTCCTTGAGTTCAGTCTAAGGTGCCTTTACAGTCAGCGTGAGTTGCTAGGGCTTAAAAGATAAGAGTTCATAGAATCACATAATATCTTTCATTGGAAGAGACCTTCAAGATCAATTAGTTCAACCTTTAATCCACCACTAAACCATGTCCCTAAGCACCAGGTCCACACGTAACTTAAACACCTCCAGGGATGGTGCCTCCACCACTGCCCTGTGCAGACCATTCCAATATTTGATAACCCTTTCAGCAAAGAAATATTTCCTAATATCCAGCTTAGATTTCCCCTGGCACAGCTTGCATCCATTTCCTCTGGTCTTGTTGCTTGACACCAAGGAGACGAGCCTGTCTCCCTCCTCGCACCAACCTCAAACTGTTTTCCTTAGCACTACAGAAAATCTGGGGCAAAGACCTCATTCCACGGAGATTTCCACTCTGCAGAATTCTCAGGGATTTTACTTTAAACAAACGAGTTTTTCTGGTATATCTGAGGGATTTGCACAGAGCTTAAACTCCATGCACAGCTGAAAGGCATTTGTGATTAAAAGGCAGCACTTAAAATGAAGTGGAAATAGATCCACCCACACCAGGCAAAAGAGTATTATAAATCTTTGAGGGGTGCTCATAAAAACAGCAAACACACCATGAAAAAAACAAACCAAAAATGTAGGAGGAAATGAATTAGAGTTTGTCTTTATCATTCTGCTTTGAACTCTTAATTCAACTGTTTATCCTCATGTGCTGATGTTTCCTCATTCGACGCTTACTAGTTCCTACACATCTGCAGGGCCACATTCATCTTGATGGATGCTGACACGGCTTCAGTGCCAGAACCCTGGTCAGCCTCCTTCTGCCTGCCTCAGTGAGAGCTTTATACCAGTGACTGAGTCCTAGCCTGAGGACACTTGCTGGGAGAATAAGCAGAAGTGGCATTAAGTGCACCACACACCTTGAACTGAAGCTGCAGATTCCCTGTGGCAGGCAAGGTGACCCCTTCTGGTCTAAGGAAAAAAACCCCAAATCCCCTAAAACCTCAAAACCCTCTCCCCATCCCATTCCCCATGAAAGTGGCAGAATGAAGAACAAGCACGAAATTATCTGGAACATCCCAGAAACTACTTCAATCCTTACTAGGATCTGGACCAGCCTGGATTTGATCCTGGCTTCTAGAAATTGGGTAAAGTTTTTCCATATCCTTGCTAACATCTACAAAGGCCACTCATTTAATAGAAAGGACAAGCTTCTGGACACTCACTCAATGCTTCAGCAGTAGTACCAGGGTGTTTGCAAAGGGTAGTCCACATGGCTGCAGCTCCAAAAAAAATAGCTTATGACTGTTGTCAAGAAGCTCCCTGGTGCAGTGCACCTGCCATCCCTTCCATGTAATTGCTGCAACCAGGATTCAGCACAGTGTCTGGCAGCTAGACCGCTTTGTCTGAACATCACAGAGGTCTCGTTTACATCACCTGGTACATCCCAAAAGTCCTCAGCAGTGGGACACTGACTTGTGTGATATAATGACACATAGCTTTCTGAATACTTGTATGACAGAACTGCCTTCTCACCACTCTCCCACTGTATCAGTGGGAATATCTGTATATACTGCTGCCCGCATCTATATGCCAAGGAACAGAAAAGAAAAGAGTCTCAAGAAGAGGAATGAATTTCTGTCCCTATCTGCATCAAGTTCAGATAAGTGCACAACTTCTGCTCATGACCAGGAATAAGGTTAGAGAAATTAATAACCTGAGAGATGCTGCTCATGATACAGACAATATTAAAGAGCAAACAATGACAACTAGATGAAAGGTACCGGATGAGCATTTTTCTGAGGTAGAAGGTAAATTACAAAACATAAAATTGGTTGCTGAGGTGAAACATGCATTCTATTGATTCCAAAATTACCACTGTTGTCACAATCTCCAGTTTTTCTTTCTGACATTCGTAACAATAGATGACCTAGATTAGGCAGTTTAGAAACAACTCTACAATATTAACACAAAAGAAAAGGAAAATCAGGAATTTAGCAAAAGTCTTTGTTTAACAGAATATGCAAAATACAGTGACTGCTTGTAACAGCAGTTACCTTCCAGTTGGTTAATGGAAAAGATCTGTTTGGAAGGTGCACTGAAATAGTAGCAATGAAAGAATCAGAACTGGATAAGGCCAGGAAAACTAAAGTGTCAGTGGTTCTCAAAACTCTGAGAGATACAAAGACAGTAAAAGACAGACACGAAGAAAGATGAACAGTTTTGAGACTTGTCTAGGAAGAAGGTATCAGAGCATGTGCAAGATCAGTATCAGCAGAGGGGAAGGCAACTGGAGAGGTCATAGACTCTATAGGGAGGAAACACCACAGGTGGTGAGGCAGCAAGTGGAAATAAATAGTAGAGGTGCTTGAAGATTTGATGCAGGTCTGTTAAAGAAGAGAAGCTATGGTATGTTAGATATAGAATGACAATTGCTAAATAAAAGAAAGGGAATGAGTACCAAGAGAATATTGAAAACAACAAGAAGTCAGGAGCTGGAATGGGTCATCAGAGATAGGAACTGTGAGAAGATGCACTTTAAAATCTGACCAAGCTGGAGAGGTGAACTGAAGACAAGAAAGATAGATGAGCAGAGGAAGGAAATCCACATGACAGAAATGGGCATAGTCTTCTACTTATTATGCATACTTTTGAAATAATCTATTCCATTGTGAAAATATGTTTTGGAATTTTGTTTTATTTTAGAATACTGCTGGTGCTATGAATAATTTGCTCTTCTCCTCGAAATAGAAAGAGGTTTGCTCTGACGACCCTTTTCTATTCGAGTACTGGGAAGCGGAGTCAGACCACATTCCTGTGTTTTTGCCGTGACTAAGAATGTCTAAAATAAGCCATCCATGCACATCCAGCTGTCAAATATATTTCCGTTTGCAGTTTTCTCTCTCCTTTTTTTTTTTTTTTTTACTCTTATTTTAAAATAATATATGTAAATGGATCATGTGATATTGTTAGGTGGCTCCTATCACAGTCATCTTATTTGAATGATTTTTTGTTTGTCAAATCTAGATTGTTATGCTAGAAATCATAACCTTGTTCTTTGATGCTTTCTAGTTAGGTTTTGTCTGTGTAGAAGGTGGGCCTTTCAGTGAGACAGAGGATACTTTACAGATCAGGGAACCAGATTTGAAACACACATCACAACCCTGTATCAGTTAGAAACAGAAATGCTGCGGTCAATTTATTATGCTGCCAAATTCTTATCGACAAAATAGCCTCTGTGAATTAAAAAACCCCTATGTCTCAGTAAACATAGAAACTGATCTTTGCAGGCACTCATGACAGTCTTGCTAATGACTATAGATTTCTGTCAGAGTAGAAGAGTCATCAATTCGAAAGGGAAAGGCCAAGTTATATGAAGCTCTGTTCCTTAGAGGTCACTCCTCACAATCACAGAGTAGAAGCCTTTCAAAACTCTCTTCCTTTCCCCGCTGTAAATCCAAGTTAGTTATAACATGATGACATCTGGGCTGGATATCTGTTTAAAACCAAGATCCCTAGAAAAAAAGCTGAAAGTATTCTAGTCTTTTGATTTTGGCTTGCTTCCTCACTCCAGCTAGGGTAGACACCATCTTCTGATGTAGTTACAGAGCGTTTGAAGCAGAATTTCTACCAAGGCTTGCAGAAAATACCATGAACTGTACTTCAAAACTTTTGAATTTACAAAATTGGAGATCATATCAGACACATACTGCAGTTTCTTCCTCTATGATTCTCACAGAAATGTCATTCGGAAGGGACTTCCTGAAATCATCAAGTCCAGCCTCCTATTTGAAGCAAGACTAGTCCCAGTCTAGATAAGGTCTTCTAACCATGTCTGAAAACTTCCAGGGGCAAATTTTTACAGCCACATTGCCAATTTGTTCCAGCACCACAATAAAGATTTTCCTGACATCACACCTGCACCTCTTGAGTTGCAGTTTATGGGTACTGCTTGTAATATTCTGGAATTTGCTGACACCAGGGTCCATTTTCTGGGCAGTTTGGACCAATTTTCTTTCTAATGCTTCCTCAAACAACTAGAGACACCATTCCAATTTCTCTTCTACATCTGTCTCGTCTTCAAAGGAAAACAGCGCAGTTCACTCAACCTTTCCTTTCTATTCAGGTGCCCTGAGGTCTCTCAACTCTCTAATGATCACTCCAATTTTTCAATAACCTTCTCAGACCCACCACTGGACATGAACTCTAGATGATCTCTCTAAGGCTGGAGTGTCCTATAGGTCCACAGATAGTTGTCCTGCCCGTTTTAAAAAAACAATGTTGTAGTCTGAGGCCACAAGCCACACAGGACTGGGTGACAGAGGTAACTCTTACTCCTTTTGGAAAGTAAGAATAAAAATACTGCACGTTGATCTGAAGTTTTAAGGGAGATTCTGTTTACAGGTGTGTGTATGTCAAAGGCAACCAGGTAGAATGGATACATCCACAAGCTAACCCAAGTCAATCAGATTAAATCCATCTAGAGTCCTCCATCCCTTCCACCCTTGGCCAACCTGAGAGTAGGCCAGAACTGTTCCCTCCCCCCCGCCCCCGTCTTAGGGCTACGAGGCCTCAGCAGACCTCATGACGCAGCTCAACATGCCCTGCCAACTGGAGTCATCTTCCCCACCAACCACGAGGTAAGAAGGGACACTGCTTCTCCCAGAGAGAGATGTGATGGGAGCAGAGGAGAAGGGGGAGAGAGGTATGAGCCAGGCAATGTCTTAATAAGCTGTGATACTGCAGAATGGAATGGAATAACAACAGTGCCACATCCTGGGATGCCCAGATCCAGCTCCTGGGATGGGTCTTGGTCCCTGTAGTTTTCTTAAGGGAACTGGGGATCCCTCAAACTATGACAAACAGGCATAAAATCAGCCTCTTCTCTATTGAAAGTAATTTTGAAAATACTCCAGCAGAGCAGAATACAATAATAAATCCATATAAACACAGCTATCTGATTATATGACTTAGATCAGTGACACGCAGCACTGTATCACAGAAATTTAACAAAAGGTACCTTTTTTTTTTTTTTTTTTTTTAACTCCCTTGGAGTCCACAGTTGTAAGCACTTGATAGGAGACAGAAATACTATCAAATCTGAAGTAACATCAAGTATGTGTGAGAAAGTTGCTAGGTCAGCAGACTGCATTTCTTTTCAAGATAGCACCTGCTCTTACCTCACATACTTCTTTGTGTATTACGGATGTCAAAAGTCACATAATTTGTGATGAAAATGTCCTTATATTAGGAAATACTTCCTTTTGGGGTTTGGATGAAAACCATGGATATGAACTAAGTGTTGATGAGACTAATGAAAATAATTTCATTGCTCTCACACAGAGCTAGAAAGAGCTTTTTGCATTCATGTTGCAGTAAGGTTCATCCTTAGATCTTTGTTTCTATGGGCTCATGTGTGTCATAATCTGATGTTCTCTGGATGGTATGGTGGGCAGGATTTGAGGCAGGGAGAAACTTATGTAAAAAAAAAAAAAACAATGAAAGAAGAAAAAAAATGTTCTTACTGAACACTTGAAGAGAGCATTTCCTTGAGAAAGAGTAGATGAGAGAACGCAATCTTGTTTAGTGAGCACAGGACAATGCAGTGTCTCCAACAGGATTTTTACAGAGCCAGTAACATCCTTTGTAGCTTAGAAAAGGAGGAAAAAAGTTATTCCTCTGTCTCAGTCCTGGTGTCTCTTCAGTGCCGTGGGGTTTGCAGTACTATAAGCACATCAACCAAAATTCAAAATTAGAAATTCACACTGAAATATGTTTCCTGACCTAGCACTGAAAGCAAGGACATTACTGATGAAATTTTTGAGTGATGTACTTTACATCATAAGGTGTTCTTTGTTCGTACTCCAGGACATAGTAGAAGAAAGGTTAAAAAAAAAAACCAAACCAAAACAAAACCAAAAAGTGAGAGCCCCAGTTCCTCCTTTTTACAACCCAGTATATTGCATGTTCAAGGCCTGTCATAAAACATGCACAATATTTTCTTATATACGAAGACAAGCCTTGAAGGATACTAGCATAAAATATAAATCTTGCAGTGGCTTACATGCTTGGATAACTCTAACAAATTCAGAGCTGTAGATAGGGTGGGAATAGAAAACAGAGAAGCATGCTATGAGGTCTCAAGTGAAGGAGTCTTGCAGGTAAATACACTTCTGTTTGTATTAGCTCTACGTGTGCCATCACCCTTGCTACATAACGATCTTGGTTTTCCCACTCTGCATTTAGATGTATGGAAACATGGCTCGCATTTTGCCAAGAAACACAGTGACTTGCTTTTCTGATTAAATTTTCCAGAGAAGCACCTATGAAGATAGTTTTCATAAACCATCAGAAAAATCTCAATATTCCAGATGTCTTCATACATAATCTATTCACTAAACTACTTGATAGTTAAAAAATGCAGGAACTGATCTAGCCTAAGAGTTGATGAATAGCGCATTACTACTAAGTAATACAGAAGAAGAGAATAACATTAACATTTCTTCTAGGTCCTTCCCCGCCCCTAAATTTGCATGTTCTTTCTTTTGTTCTATGCACTGAGACGTGGAGATTACAATAAGTGTTAGCTAATCTTTTCAGAAAACAATCTTCACTGACTACATCAGAATATATGAAAGAAGAAGAGATTCTTTACATGTGCAACTGAAAAGAAAGCGTTCTGAAGTGAAGATGTATTTTGGACATGAAAAAAAATTGAAGTTAAAGTATTACAGAATATGTCACCTTTCAAGATTATAAATGTACACTGTGTGCTTACAAAAACAGAGATTTCATTTTCCATACTTACTCCTAGTTAGTCCTTTGGTCAACAGTGAGAACAAACACCTAGTGATTCATTTCTCTGTGTAATGTCCTTCACAATACCCACCCTGATACAGATTTGGCTATGCTTTAGAGACTCATGGCCCTTGTCCTGATGAGCCCAGACATGTAACTTTGGCTTGGACTTCTAAAGAAATCATTAAGATACGAGGGAGCTATGTGACTCCCTGCACAGTCATAAGAAAGGTAAAATTTCAGTTGGGTAGGCTTGGTAAGAAAATGCTTATGAGTATCTCAAAAATTCAAGAGAAGATGCACTGTAATGAAAAAGCATGAAATGCTAAAGGAGAGGAAAAAAACTTTGTGGAAGATGGTAACTTAGCCACATCAAGGGTTTGATAAATGGAGAAGCAGAACCCAAACATCAGAAAGCCTCTGAGGTCCTACTGGGTTTGGTGAGTCTACTAATGCTTACTTTAGTAGTTCATTAAATCTAAGCTATCTCTTTTTTCACATTTGGTAATAAATAATTACTGTATGCATTTTAACTGTATATGTTTTATCTGCAGAATCACAGAATTTTTTTGTGTGAGCTAAAGGTGTTAGAATGAAGTCACCCAAGGAAGGAGTTTTATAAGGACATGAAAACTCTCAACATCCACTATAGTTCTCTTTCTTGGTTATTCCTTTTTTTCCTGTCTGAAAATGGAACAGGGGGGTATGGTGGTCTTTGGGTCAATGTGAAGTCATTTTGCAGCTCAAACAGGCACTTGAACTCAGAAATGTTATTCTCAATTTTTAAAGTTAGGCATAACCTGTGCTAAAATATAGCAGTGTCATATATCAACTGTGTTTCCATCCTGAAATGTCTCCTGCAATGGCTTTCAGGTGAAACTGTGCTTCACCCTTAATTACTGTTCTGTTGTGATTAGAATGGTTATGGTCTCAGACACAGTAAAGTTATGAGATACTTAACTTTGGTGCGATGTTTGATAATAATCTATTATTTTGTTCTTATAATACATAACGATAATGTGTTCTTTCGATATTACATCTTGGCTGGTGTATTTCTTTCTCTTTTTACTTTCTCTGCCATTAACTGTGAAGGAACTGTTAAAACTTTTGGAGTATATTCTATTACTGAACATTCATTATTTAATAGATAAGATCCATTGCCCCTTTTTTTTGAATAACAATGAGACAAAATAACCATTAAACAGAAAAGCTTAAAGTTTTACAGTTTAGGTCCTAACTGGTTTTCAGAAAGGCTGAGAACCTGGGCTTGTTCACTCATTTTTTAAGTTAAACAAAACAAAAGCACCTCAATAATCCATGCTACAGGTAAATGTTTTAATGGATATCTAATAATTGTTTAAACACATACATAAAAACATTTTATTCTCTCTGTTATGCTGTCTTGAAATTCTGCCCATGAAATAGATGACAACACACTTAATATTCTAGGAACTGTCAGTGTCAAGAGGAGCGCTCTGCAAACCGTGCACAATGAGCTTTGATGAATTATCCCTTAGTGACAGAACACAATTTGTTAGCAGTCTTTAGCAACGTTCCTACTCCAATTCTTTATAAAATGCCCTCTGAGGAGCCATAATAACTTGGATATCTGAAACTCTTGGGAAATATGGAATGTTAAATAGTGGCACATATGGAAAACTGCTGACTGTTAAACACACACCCAAAAGCAATGCCATGAAAGAATGAACTATTTTCAAAGTGAGATGACTAGTATTATCCATTACCTCTATCATTAATTTTTCTTATTGTGCTTAGTCTCTGTTTCACATAGCATTGATGGCTACCATAAAGAATGCAGTTAGTGATTTAAATGATGCTATTTTCAAAGTTGTCTGTAGTAACAATTTTATCATCTGTAACTACAGGAGACTGTCAGCCTTTTTATATAAAATCTGAACATACCTGAAACTTAATTCTTCTGCTGCTTAGGTTGGAAATTGTCAGCTGTTCTGTAAAATACACTGTCAGCTTGTTCTCACAAATGACAGATTTGGTATTGGAAAATCAAGTTCTGACCTTTAGAGCTATGAAAGTGTCCCTGATAGAGTTGTGATGGTTTCAAAATTACTTACTCACTTTAGTAACTCTTTTATTCTGAGTATCATTACCATCTAGTGGCTCTAGAGAAATCACAGAAGGTACTGACTTGTGACCTGTATGGCTGTAGCTAATGTCAGTAGTCCTACAGATAAAATGATTCAAAAGGATACAACCTGTTCTGGTAGCAGCTGTTTCAGTGAAAGAGATGTAATAACTCCAGTGATCCTCAGACTTCATTTCACATTGCTGCAGGAGAGTCTGACTTTGCAAGAATAAATGAAATTGCTATAGAGGAAAGTTTTCTTGAATTTCAATAAACAGTTCAGAAAAGTAATATAAAAACTCTGCTTCTCTTTCAGTTTGAAACATTTGATGAAACCACAGATTCAGGTTTCGGGAGACCTTTGTAGTACTGTTTGGAAAAAAATGTAGAATCCTGAAAAAAGTTAAGGCTCCTGAAGAAGTTTTTTCTTAGTTACAGGGTCACTATGTTTCCTTATGGCAGCTTAACATGACTAGGCAGACACTACCTAGCAATTTATCCTTAAAAACTCCTAATTCCAGTGGTCTCTACAATTAATCATGGAATGTTTATGTATCCTTGAAAAACTGCTACTGAAGCTTATCTTCCATGGACAAGTTTAAGCTCTGGTAACTGATGGAGATACAACCCATAAATAAAAGGAAAACTGATATAGGTCTACATATAATTGCTGTCAAAACCCTGTCATATACAACAGGTAATATTCCATCATAGTGTTATATACTGCTCACTGAAGTAATGTGGGAGACTTTACTGACTTTCATAGCCTCTACATCAGAACTGCTTTTAGCAATCTAACAGTGAACTAAATAGTATAATGATAAATATACTTGAATCGTGACTAGAAAATATTAACAACATAAAGAGACCGCAAGCTTAAATTAGATACGTGAGCCCCCTCCTATATTTGCAAGCAGATCAGTTCTACTTCACAAAACTGAATTTCCTTATGAATAGCAAATATTTGGGTATTGAGGGAAAGGAAGTTGTGCAACTTTTCCTTTTGCATACCTGGACATCTACCTGAAAGCTGTTGCTGAGGGTTTATACAATGGAGACAGGACAAAAATCAACAACAAATAAACAAGACATAAAATGAATCATTAATACAGTCAAAGCAACATTAACAAGTAAAAATAATTTATTAATGAATTGCTACTAAAGATATTGTCAAGGGAAATTCACCCCAAAGAATTAACCTGCCAAGCAAGGAGAAACATTTGGGAGTGCTGGTTGATGGGAAGCTCAACATGACTTGGAGATGTGCACTTGCAGCCCAGATAGCCAACTGTATTCTGGGCCACATCAAAAGAAGTGTGATTCTCTCCATCTACTCTGCTCTTCTGGGACCCCACTTGGAATACTATGTCCAACTTTGGAGCCACCAACACAAGAAGGACATGGAACCATTAGAGCAGGTTCAGAGAAAAGCTGTGAAGATGATCAAAGGAACGGAACACCTCTCCTATGAAGACAGGCTGAGAACTGGGGCTGTTCAGCCTGGAGAAGAGACAGGTCCAGGGAGACCTTATAGCAGCCTTCCAAGCGTTTGAAGGGAGCCTACAGAAAAGTTGGCAAGGGACATGTTACAAAATTCTGTAGTCATATAATGAGGGGTAGCGGTTTCCAACTGGAAGAAGCTCAATTTAGATTAGGCATTAGGAAGAAATTCTTCACCATGAAGGTAGCAAGCACTGGAACAATTTCATAGAATCATAGAATGGTAAGGTTGGAAGGGACCTCAAGGATCATCTAGTTCCAACCCGCTGCCATAGGCAGGGACACCTCCCACTAGTACAGGTTACTCAAAGCCTCATCCAACCTGGCCTTGAACCCCTCCAGGGAGGGCGCAACCACGACTTCCCTGGGCAACCTGCTCCAGTGCCTCACCACCCTCACTGGAAAGAACTTCCTCCTAACATCCAGTCTAAATCTCCCCTCTGCCAGTTTAAACCCATTGCCCCTTGTCCTGTCATTACAAGTCCTTGTAAACAGTCCCTCCCCAGCCTTCCTGTAGGTCCCCTTCAGATACTGGAAGGCTACTATAAGGTCCCCTTGAAACCTTCTCTTCTCCAGGCTGAAGAACCCCAACTCTCTCAGCCTGTCCTTATAGGAGAGCTGTTCCAGCCCTCTGATCATCTTCGTGGCCCTCCTCTGGACCCACTCCAACACTTCCATGTCCTTCCTGTGCTGGGGGCTCCAGAACTGCACACAGTACTCCAGGTGGGGTTTGACAAGAGTAAAGTGGCAGAATCACCTCCCTTGCCCTGCTGGCCACACTGCTCTTGATGCAGCCCAGGACTTGGTTGCTGTCTGGGCTACATGTGCACGCTGAAGACTCATGTTGACCTTTTAATCAACCCAGACTCCAAGGTCTTTTTCCTCAGGGCTACTCTCCAGCCCTGAGAGGCTGTGGAGGCTTGTGGAGGAAGTGTTTAAAGTCTGTCTACCTGGGGCCTTGAGCAACGTGGTCTAGGAGCAGGGGTCCCTTGCCCATGGCAAGGAGCATGGAAATGGAAGATCTTTAAGATTCTTTCCAACCCAGAACATTCTATGATTCTATGCTGTTTTGCACTCTCGTTTCACTTAATTTGCAAACATTTTGGTAACTATGTGCTTCTCCAACTATATTTTAGTTGGCTAAACAACCATTTATACAACTTTTAATTTAAGATTATTAAAGAAGTTATGTTGGTATGGCCTAACCTTTCAGTCTTCTTATCAGAATACCCCTGTGGCAGATCAACCTCTAGCTCTAGCCCACATCAGTCAAGCAAGCAATGATAATGGTTCACTATCCTCTATTAGTCCAACTTGGTCATCCAATATGTAACATGCATGTTCAGTAGATCCACATAACTAAACTTTCACCCTTAGTATAGTCAACCATATATCCTTTCAGCTTTGTTCATAAAATTTAGTGTCACCTTTCAAAAGATGAATTAAATTATGTGTCTGTTAGACTTCCACTGACAATGCATCTGAGCTACCTCCTGCCTCTGAAGGACAAACAATAACTCTCATCTACTCTGTGTTCTAATTACTCCAAGTTCCAGCTAATGGAAAATAAATTGATGGAAAAATACAGGATTTAAGGGACAGGACATAGCTTCCCAAGTAGGCATGCAATGATACTTTAAAAGCTTAGGGTAACCTACCTTGCATACAGCTGCCTTTACAGAAGGATGAAGATCTCCCATATGTTGTAGGTTATACCTGCCAGCTCCTTGCAGATGTCTCAGGCACTCAGGGGAATCTAAACTGTCACTGGCCACCTCAGTTTAGCCAGCAACTTAAATTTGATATCAAAAAAATCACAAGTGTGGAAAAAGCACCTCTCTAATTTATTGTGTGCAGGTATTACTATTTCTAGTCATCAACTAGGTTCGAGTACCTAGAGTATATGCTTCAGAATTTCATATACATTTTCAGAGTGCTGTGTGAGGTGCTGGTGGTGAAATCTATCAGAAGTAGTGTTATAGTGTGTTTTAAAATCCAGACACAGTGTTTCATAGCTATATGGGTTGGCATTTCATGGTACAACAACTCCCAAAAATCCAGTATGTTTTATGGTTTAACTGCCATTATTCCGGAAGGATGATGGCTAGAAAACAGAAGGAAAAGGAATATCACATTTTAAGGACGCAGAACTGGTTTCTAGGAAGATACCTCAGAGATCCATCCAGTCCCTAAGGTATTATTCTGCACTAGAAGTTAGGATGGGAATAATATGGATAGATACATAGAGTTTTTCATAGAATGTCAGGGGCTGGAAGGGACCTCAGAAGATTATATGGTACAGCCTCCCTGCCAGAGAAGGATCACACTGGAACACATCCAGACAGTTCTTAAATACCTCCAGAGAGGAAGACTCCACGACCTCCCTGGACAACTGGTTCCAGCGCTCTGTCACCCTCACAGTGAAAAAAATTCTTCCTCAGGTTCACATGGAACTTCCTATGGCTCAACTTCCACCCTTTGCCCCTTGTCCTCAGTTTCCTATTATTTTCAGTGGGACTTCTGCCTGAATAAAGAGTAATCTTGTACAGACAATATTAATGTCACTGAAACCAAACTTCCTCAATGCCAACAAAACAACAGCACAAGTGAACTTGGCCATCAGGCTGTGGCTCCGTATGAAGAATGACTCAATAGGCTAACTGTCATCCATGCATGAAAAATTAAAAAAGAAAATACAATGGAACTTGCAAGAAACCTTAGAGGGTAACAGTGATATTTGCAGAGTCACAACACTACTTGCTATGAGATCACAGTATCACAGTATCACAGTATCGCAAGGGTTGGAAGAGACCTCAGAGATCATCAAGTCCAACCCATCACCACAGCCCTCAAGACTAGACCATGGCACTAAGTGCCATGTCCAAACGTGCCTTGAACGCCTCCAGGGACGGTGACTCCACCACCTCCCTGGGCAGCCCATTCCAGTGACAAATTACTCTCTCAGTGAAGAACTTCCTCCTCACCTCCAGCCTAAACTTGCCTTGGCGCAGCCTGAGACTGTGTCCTCTTGTTCTGTCACTGGTTGCCTGAGAGAAGAAGGTAACCTCCTCCTGGCCACAACCACCCTTCAGGTAGTTGTAGACAGCAATAAGGTCCCCCCTGAGCCTCCTCTTCTCCAGGCTAAACAGTCCCAGCTCCCTCAGCCTCTCCTCATAGGGCTTGTGCTCCAGGCCTCTCACCAGCCTCGTTGCCCTTCTCTGGACACGTTCAAGCACCTCAATGTCCTTCCTAAATTGAGGGGCCCAGAACTGGACACAGTACTCGAGGTGTGGCCTGACCAGTGCAGAGTACAAGGGGAGAATGACCTCCCTGCTCCTGCTGGCCACACTATTCCTGATGCAGGCCAGGATGCCATTGGCCTTCTTGGCCACCTGGGCACACTGCTGGCTCATGTTCAGGCGGGTGTCAATCAGCACCCCCAGATCTCTCTCTGTTTGGCTGCTCTCCAGCCACTCCGACCCCAGCCTGTAGCTCTGCATGGGGTTGTTGTGGCCAAAGTGCAGCACCCGGCACTTGGACTTGTTGAATGCCATCCCGTTGGACTCTGCCCATCTGTCCAGGCGGTCGAGGTCCTGCTGCAGAGCCCTTCTGCCCTCCAACCCAGCAACATCAGCCCCCAGCTTGGTGTCATCTGCGAACTTGCTGATGACTGACTCAATGCCCTCGTCCAGATCATCAATGAAGATGTTAAAGAGGATGGGGCCCAGCACTGATCCCTGGGGCACTCCACTAGTGACTGGCCTCCAGCTGGATGTGGCACCATTCACCACCACTCTCTGGGCTCGGCCCTCCAGCCAGTTCCTAACCCAGCGCAGAGTGTTGGCATCCAAGCCACGAGCTGACAGCTTAGCCAGCAGTTTGCTGTGGGGGACAGTGTCAAAGGCCCTGCTGAAGTCCAGGTAGACCACATCCACAGGCCTCCCCACATCCACCAGGTGGGTCACCCGATCATAGAAGGAGATCAGGTTGGAGAGGCAGGATCTGCCCTGCCTGAATCCATGTTGGCTGGACCTGAGCCCTTGGGCATCCTTCAGGTGTGCAGTTATTGCCCCCAAGATAAACTGCTCCATCATTTTCCCTGGCACTGAGGTCAGATTGACAGGCCTGTGAGATCTGTGTGGCAAGGACACTGTGCACAGGTGATATGCAGGGGATGCTTGGGATCCTTGTAACTGCTACTGGGAGCCCATATGGAATTGTACAGGATTGCAAAGATCTCATAGTCACAAGCACAACTGTATCAAAATTACTTTCATATTGCTGTTTGTCTGCACAGATCTCCTCTCAGTCTTCTGCTCTCAAGACTGGACAGGCCCTGGTCTCTCAGTCTCTGTTCATAAGGGAGATGCTGGTAAGGGAGTTCCCTAATCATCCTCATAGCTCTCCATTGGACTCTCTCACTGCAAAGATAGTTACACTCTTTGACTTGAGAGTGGTGGGAAAAATTGTGAGACAAACCCTGTAGCTAGTGAGAATATATCTGCACCTTATAAAAGCTTATGTAACTAAAAGCTCATGGTTTTTGGTTTGGGAACTCCTGTGGCATCAACTATGAGAGGAACCACTTCATGCATACTGTAGACACCTGAGGATGTAAGTATGGCTGAGCCTGCATGCAGAAACCAGAGGTAGACAAGGTGGCTGTGGAGCTCTGCAGGAGCAGGCTTGGGAAAACATCCCAAGTCCAGAGACAGCTAGTGCTGAGATTTCTTCTCTCTCTACAGGAGCCAGTGAAACAATGGAACTTCCCTTGTTTTTTAAATGCCCTATAGTTTGGTTGTTTTGTTTTTTTTTGGCAGACCTGCCTCTTTTAAGAGGAAATATAATGCAAAAAATACCATTTTATTTGCAACAACTAAATATTTTATTGTTCTCACAAGACAGGTGATAAAATCTAGTCAGGAAGATAAGGTTACTTGGACCATGGCCAGCTAGCAAATCAGTGGCCTCAGCAGAGATAACTGTGTCTGCTGATTTGCATGCATTATCCTCTATCACGCTTCCAAACTGGGGTTATTAAACTTAGAGCTGTGTAACAGGAATAAATGATAACTCACCCACTTAGTGTGGCTGAAAACCAGTGTATTTGGAAGCCTTTGTTGTCACTTGAGAACCATTAGTGAACTCCTACTAACTGCAGGGAGAGCCGATTGAAAGAAATCAGCAGAGAACCCAGACTCCACTCATTAATTTTCCCTTTTAATTTTATCTGCAGGTTACATTAATTTTTAATTGCTAATATAATTTCCTTGGGATTTTTTTGAGATGATGAATTAGATGTGACCAACCCTTGCTTGTTGCAAGGGCTAATGTTCCTGAATTTGACCCTTGATAAAATTATTCAATAATGTAATTTCTTATGGAGCCACCATCTATTATGTATTTACTGTTTTTTTAAAAAGATCATCTTTGACTTAGTGTACAGGAAAGATGCAGGTTACAAGTTACAAGAGTTATCTTTCAAATGAAAATTGCATCTACCTCTTCAAGTTTACATCGTCTGAATTCTGAGCTACATCAGAACGTTTTAGAGATATTTCACATACTGAGCCAGATTCTGTCCCTTTCTGGTAGTGACCTACAAATGCATGAACAGGATTCCTGTGCCTCCTCCAGGCACACTTTTACTGGGGTTAGGGCTAGAGCTGGCTGTCTTTCCCCTTGCTCTGTAAATTTCCAGAGTCCGTAATCGTGGTTGATTTCACACAATGTTAGTACGTATCACAGAATCACAGAATACATCTGGTTGGAAGAGACCTCAAAGATCATCCAGTCCAACCCTCGACATAGCACTGAAGGGTCAACAGTAAACCGTGTCCCTAAGCACGGGGTCCATAGGCTGCTTAAACACTGCCAGAGATGGTGACTCCACTGCTCTCCCAGGTAGTCCATTCCAATGTTTGACAACTCTTTCTGTGAAGTATTTCCTAATGCCTAGCCTAACCCTCCCCTGGAACAGCTTGAAATAATTTCCTCTAGTCCTCTGTGTGTGTATTCCTCCTTCTGCTCCCAGTGTCATGAGATTTGGAGAGCTGCTCTAGCAGGGTAGGACCCAAGTAACCTGTTAAATAAATACTTGTGATGTGTTGGAGAAACAGCAGCAAAGGTTTCAGTTTAAATTTGGTTTGTGGTGCTTCCTACAATAATGATATATTTTTGTCTCAGCAGGTGAATTCTCAGTCCGCTCCAAGTGGAGATTTACCACTGCTAATATGTGATGAATGAGGAATGCTAAACCTAGCTTGTGAAAGGAAAAGTAGGTGCTATTACCATGTAAACAAGTATCACAGAATCACAGAATGTTAGGGATTGGAAGGTACCTTGAATGAAGGGATCTTTTGTAGAACATGCTGAAAACCGTGATAACCTGGCTGCAAAATCAAAATACTTGAATGAAATCGGCTTCTTGTCTACATCCAGTGCAGTTTTGTCTCTTGAGTATGATACAGGACTATTAAAGGCATAATCTACTCCCAGTGAACTAAGAAAGCTTTTGTTCAGGTCTTTTGTGATGTAAATCCCAGAGCTGCAAAAGCATTTTTTCCATCATTGAGACTCCCAGGATATTAGTCTTTACCTGATCTTATTTCATACGCTCTGGAAGAAGGAAAAATTTAAAGGAAAAATATATTTCAGTTGTGGGATAAGAGGGAGAACAGGTTGATTTATGCCAGCTTGTGTGACTTTTTTGGCATAGTCTTCAATGGACAACTATTATGAGGTGTTGAATGTTTTTCAACTACTCTTGTAAATTCTTCTAGAAAAGACTTAATTCCATGAACTTATTCTAATAGGCTTTAATATCTCCCACTGTTTATGTATTCAAATGAACCTAAGAAATGTGTCTGATTGGCAGAAAAATATTGTATCTGGGAGAAATGGCAGTAGTCCATCTGTTTAGCAGGAAAAGCATGTCTTTAAGAATTGCTGCAGCTGCTATTCAATATTTGAAGCACCTGTATATTGACAGAATTCATAGATATATACACAGTTTTAAGAGAAAGGCAGGTTTTATGAAAACCTAAAAAAACATTAGGCTCTCTAGTACAGAGGTGATCAGCTGTCTATTTTGAATGCATGGCATTCTCTTGTAGTAGTGTTCTATACCATCAGATATGATATACTTTTTCCTTAAATATTTCCAACTAATATCCTGGAGGGTAGTACTGCAGGGACCATGGTTGTGATGCTTTATCAAGGAAAAAAATAGCACAGGAACTAAGCACTTTCTCTTGACAATTTCCCCGCTTTAGGCTGCTAATTTCTGCTGTATATGCTTCTTACTACTCATTGAATAGCAGCAGAATCAGAAAAAAAAGGAAGTATTTTATGTTCCTTTCAATCACATTCCTTTTTACTCCCTGTTTCCCTGGCAAGCCACCCCTCTTTATACATGAAAAGGTGTTCAGCTGCTGACAGGAATCAGCAATGTTGCTAGGGCAGCTCTGTGCAGCTGTGACCTGTTCTCTTTTTCTAAAGATAGAGCAGTTTTGTTATGAAAACCCATTGCCTGTTACTTTAGAATGTCATTCACAATATCTAAGTTCTGAAAATTTATATTCTGAATATTTTCTTCTGTTGATTTATTGCCAGAAGATGACCTTTTGTTCTTTACTTCTTTCATACTGGCTTAATTAAACTTCTTTTAAAAGATGCATCTGAATTCGAGCAGAAGATCAGCACATGAACTAGAACAAGCAGTTATGCTTTTCCTGACAACAAAACCTGGACTTTAGCAAAAAAAGAAATTAATGTACATTTAAGCAGTAACTCAGCATATGCTGAAGTGCCAATCAAGAAACTATCTTTTTCTGTCCTGTAACAACTGTGCTATATTTCTGTGTGTAACTGGATTCACCCTGTTGAGTTATTACTGTTAGAGGCTCTCATGGAAGGTAAAACCCAGTGTTCATTGTTAGCACTAAACCAGTCTCAGTGTTGATAAAGGAAATCATCTTTCACAAAGGCAAAGTGAAGTTCCCTCCGTCTAAATAAATTCATGTGATGTGCAAACCTCCTCCCTTTCCTTTTGATTAACAAAAATAAATATTCCTTTCTAGGATGAATTTATTACTTGATAGTATTTCAACATGAATGACTTTTGTTCTTCAGGTCATCTGGCATGTAAACCTCGGGGAGCAGATTTTACATATGGCATAGTTTTAGTTTATTTGAAGTACAAATAATTGTAATTAAATATTGCACAGACCTTTTAGCTATGGAGGCAATGAGAACAACTACAATAAATGAAAATAAAAACAGCAGAAAGTAAATATTTTTTAACATTGAAAATGCTTGAAAATGTTGAAAAATGACAACCCAATTCTGAATGATATTTAAATCACTCAGACTGAGATTTTATATCTTTCATTGCCCTAAAAGAGTATTTACTGTTTATTAAAATATGAATTGCAAAAAAATAAAGTCTTATACTTATGATGATTCAAATCTTTTTCATTTTCCATAGATTTTAAATGTTATTCTTTTTTTCCTGCATATCTCCTGATCATGACATTTCTTGGGTGACAAGAGCTGTGACTATCATTCCATATTAACTGTCTTCAAGAACTGAGAATTTCTCCTCAGTAGCAGTCACTGGGTTTATGTTTTTCAAAGCAGGCAGGTCAGGAATATATATGTGAGTGACTTTTAGTGGCCAGGTTAGCCAGATGTTCTCATACCAGGCTGAGATTCACACAAAAGGCACCAGGGGCAAGGCTTTCTTCATGCAGGTACTACGTTTTTTGCTAACCTTTAGAGACTAAAGAGCTCAGGAGGTGAAAAATCTTGCTTTTACAGCTCCATTTTTTTCTGGTATAAAATAAGGAGTTGGATGCAGGTTTCTTAGAAGTTAAAAAAAAAAATCTGCAATCACAGGATCTGTTGTGCTAAGAAGAGGTAATTGCAATCTTTACTGGTGGAGATGGTTAACTTTCTGTTAGTGATTGAACATGCATTGAGTGAGATTATTGCGGGAAAAAAAAATTGAAGAGATTGATCCTGTAGACCACAGACTTGTGTTCAACCTTCTGACTAAATGACTCTTCAATTATTTGCACAAACAACTCCAACAAAACCGAGAGAGTATTTTACTCTCTCTGCCCCAAACCATAGATGTAAAGGCATTGTGTTGACACACGAGTGACCTACAGCTAGACTTGAGGTTAAACGAAGTGAGGGCTGAAACGACACTTTCCGTCTCTGGAAAGTGTCCTAACTGGTGTACATAGTTTCATTAATGAAAGGACTTGTGCTCTCATGCCACAACTTACAGTCAAGGATCCTCACCAGATACTTCTCTCTCTCTATGTTATTACACCTGCTTATTTCTGAGGGCCTCTTGAACTTCGGTGGCTTTTATGACTCCCAGTTCTTAGAAGCTGAAATCTCCTCCAATAACTTGCAGAGAACTGAGGTGCTGTGTGCAGGTCTGTTTCAAGGGAAGTGGGACATAGAAGTCACGTAAAGCAACGTTAACATCTCTTCAAATTTAGACCTTCCTCTTCAAAGACAAATATCTTACTTAGAAAATATTTCATATATTTCTGACATGGTATGATAATAGCAACAATGATTACCAGCTAATAGATACAGGAAGGGAAACACAACTGTTCCAGAAAGAAGCTATCTAAATACTACTATACTACTTGTAAGCAGACATGGGGAAGTATCTTCTGAATACTTTGGTATATGAAACAACTATTTAAAATTTATTTTGGATAAGACATAGAAAAAATATGTTGCATAAAAATAAAACTATTTACATTTATTTTTATTCTGATTAAAAGGAGACCTCTAGGTTATCAATACTCACTGTTATTTGCAACCTTGACCTGGAAGCTAAAAACTCACTTATGCAGAGGAATAATTTTTAAAATACTTGTGCAAGAAATTATTGAGTTTTTTAACAACCTTAGCTAATCTTTGCTTTTCTTATGTTTTTGGGTGTTTTTTTTTTGTTTGGTTTTGGTTTTTTGTTTGGTTTTTTTTTTTAACAGACGAAATATTAACACTGTCTGGCTTTGAAAGACTCCAGTTACGGGCATGTTTAAAGAAAGGAGATAATAATATACATGCTTTGACTTACAGAATGGATCAGTTTAACAAATATTTTTCTTCCTTCCTTTTTTCTTCCTTCAATTCTTCTTTCTTCCTTTCTTTCTTCTTTCTTCCTTTCTTTCTTCTGTCTTTCTTTTTTCTTCCTTTCTTTCTTTTTTCTTCTTTTCTTTCTTTTTTCTTCTTTTCTTTCTTTTTTCTTCTTTTCTTCTTTCTTTCTTCTTTCTTTCTTCTTTCTTTCTTTTTTCTTAATTTTTCTCTTTCTTCTTTTTTCTTTTTTCTTTTTTCTTTTTTTTATTTTTTTCTTTCTCTTTCCTTCTTTCTTTCCTTCTTTCTTTCCTTCTTTCTTTCCTTCTTTCTTTCCTTCTTTCTTTCTTTTCTTTCTTTTCTTTCTTTCTTTCTTTCTTTCTTTCTTTCTTTCTTTCTTTCTTTCTTTCTTTCTTTCTCTTTCTTTCTCTCTCTCTTTCTCTCTCTCTTTCTCTCTTTCTCTCTTTCTCTCTCTCTCTCTCTCTTTCTCTCTCTCTTTCTCTCTCTCTTTCTCTCTCTCTTTCTCTCTCTCTTTCTTTCTATTACATTTACAACCCTGCTTTTGATAGATAGATGTAAACAAATATATATGCTTTATATATTAAAACAGCTCAAGCACTGTACAACTATTCTGTAAACCGTTAGGATGGAAATTTGGAAGGATGGAAACTTGAAGAATATGTTCTATGTAAAAGCATCACAGACACAGTCTGACTCTAAAGAAAGACAGATCCCCAGAGAAGAGCCATAGAGCCATAGTTAACATATCTCCAGGAGCACACAGTAGCAAAATGTGAAGTTTAGGATAAGTGTTTTGCTACTGTTCATTATCTGACTCACCTAGAAATAGTTTGTTACAACCCCAATTACAATGTAAAACATGTTTATATGCACCTTTGCGTACAAGTTATTAGGCACTGCTTGAAGTGATTCAGAAGAAAGTTCCTTTGATGCATTTCTTGTGGTCTCATTTGCAAACAGCATGCCTCATGAATAAATCATTAAACTGTACTGCAAAGATGGTTTTAGCATTTTTTGGGGGGCAAGTGAGATTTCTTCAACTACATGCACGTGCATATATCAGGGCAAGAACACTAATGCAGCATTATGCTTACCAAAGCCAGTAGAAAGCATACATGGTAAGCAAATACAAAAAATCAAGAGTAACTGTAGGAATGACAGTTTGTATTTGAATAAGCATCTGCTTGGCT
Source organism: Eubucco bourcierii (assembly GCA_013396675.1). NCBI lineage: Eukaryota > Metazoa > Chordata > Aves > Piciformes > Ramphastidae > Eubucco > Eubucco bourcierii. The sequence goes on along the minus strand of VWZE01006812.1, from coordinate 581,076 downwards.
TTTCATGTTTCTGAACCATTAGCTTTTCCACCTGAGTGGAGTTTTCTGGCACTGTTCCTTGTGTGATATGTAGTAATTTACTGTCAGATAACCTCATTTTTCCATTGTAGGCAAAATCCCTACCATGTTATAGGACTTCATGATATATACAAGGCCAAAAACAGTCTCTTGAAGCCAAGGGAGAAATGATGACTGATTTCAGAGGGTTCCAAAAAGCAAGTTACTTCAGTGTTTGCCCTAGCAAAGCAGAAATTTTCAGAACAGCGATGGTGGTGATTTGGACATGCTGAGTTGTGCTTATGTTTATGCACCTGTTATGGATCTCTTGTTTGAACTGTATGCTCCCTACTTTGAGGATGCATCTCTGAGCATATTTCTAGTTTCTCATGTGACAAGGGATTAGAGAAACACAGGTAGCTGAAACATGACACAGCAGCAAGGAAATTGCTCTATCTTATGCATTATTGAAGGATATTCACCAGACCATTTCACTTGCTAGAGTAAAAAATAAATAAATCCCCTAAAAATGAAAAGTGTAGCAGATCCAAACAAAATTTCTCATTGATTAGGAAATTCAGAGGAAAAATTCATTCCAAGTCACCAAAGAGCTGAGTATTTAGAGTAAATTTTGCAAATGGTTCTGGCCACAGAGAAGCAATTCTAAAGAAAATTTGTGGGACTTTCAGTTTAAATTTGTTGAAATTTCTCATTTTTCACTTTGGAAATATCATGCTACTTTGGAATGTACTTATATTAAATAAAAAAACCCAAAAAACAAAACAAAAGCTAAAACCAAAATGCAACCAAAAGTAAAATAATCTGTTGGTAATACAATAAAATGCTTCCTTTTAAGTTAAACAATGTATGTGTTAAACAATGTTTTTTTTCTTGATATTTTTTCATACTCCTGAGAGGTCAATGCCACACAATCCATTTCATTGCAGTATGACCCCATCTTTCCTCTTCCTATGGGTCTCAATTGCTTGTCCCTACACTTCTTTAAAGAAAAAAAATCTTTTCCCTGCTTTTATGATTTGGCAAGTGAATTGACATCTGATTTTTTCTAATTGTGATGCAGCACCTCTGGACAGTACAAAAGCAATCAGCAAAATGGGCATTTGAATGCCATGGAAACAGAATTTTCTGAACCATGAAAAATACAGAGCTCTTCACAAGACTTGTGATTCTTCACAATACCCTCATAAATACTTAATAGTAAATCTCACATTTAGAAAGTTACTAGATATTTTTCATAGGCTGTAAAGAGGACATCTTCCACCACTGTAAAGTAGTTGCTTTGGGATAGATACTGGTAGCATTCAGCAAGCCAAATGAACAGTTCAGACCTTGAATAGGAAGACTTAAACTGATAAGACACTGACTAGGATGTCTCTGTTATTGTAAAGGTTACCCTTTTTTTCTTAAAGGTGATGCTATTCCTGCAACACAGAAGATGGAGAAGAATTTATAATGTATTCCCTCATGTTTTAAGTGGTAATTTAAGCATTAATTCCCTTCAAAAAAAAACCCTCAGTTTTGTTATTGAGTTGATTTGATTGCATAGAGACATGGTGGAGAGTAGACACGGCAAAGGACAGTCTCATGCCACCTTGAGGACCTCAAAGATAAGAAATAAGAGCAGGGGCCACATCCATTCCTTCTAACAGATCTGTTCTGAGTTCCTGTTTCACCCATTTTTGCTGCTGCAAAGTTTCTCAGAGCACTGTTGTAGTGTTATAAGCAATTAATAGATTCCCAATAATATTGCTAAATTGTTGAAACGAGTTCAGTAGGACAGAAGTGCCACAAGATCATAGAATCATAGAATGGTAAGGTTGCAAGGGACCTCAAGGATCATCTTGTTCCAACCCCCTGCCATAGGCAGGGACACCTCCCACTAGTACAGGTTACTCAAGGCCTCATCCAACATAGCCTTGAACACCTCCAGGGAGGGAGCATCCACAACCTCCCTGGGCAACCTGTTCCAGTGCCTCACCACCCTCACTGGAAAGAACTTCCTCCTAACATCCAGTCTAAATCTCCCCTCTGCCAGTTTAAACCCATTACCCTTGTCCTGTCATTGCAGGACCTTGTAAATAGTCCCTCCCCAGCCTTCCTGTAGGCCCCCTTCAGACACTGGAAGGCTACTATCAGGTCTTCTCAAAACCTTCTCTTCTCCAGACTGAAGAGCCCCAACTCTCTCAACCTGTCCTCATAGGAGAGCTGCTCCAGCCCTCTGATCATCTTTGTGGTCCTCCTCTGGACCTGCTCCAACAGGTCCATGTCCTTCCTGTGCTGGGGACTCCAGAACTGCACACAAAGCCAAGCATTTTAATATTTTGTACAATGCATATCAAAAACATGACTAGTTGCTGCATTTGCTGTCTCCATTCTCAGATGAAGCATTAGAATTGGGAAGGAAAGGTCTGCATAACTGCCCTAGTGAGAATACAACAACCTCAAGATCAAATGTGTTAGCAAATTGTTGACATTTTCATGGCACATTTCAAAACGTCTGTGGTTTCTGAAGTGTCAACACTATGCTGTAGACCATCAGTGGTAGCATACAGGATCAGTTCATTTCTTCCAGAACTCCATTAACTTGTCACAACACAGGTATTGTCAACAGAATCTATACTCTTATTTTTATATTATAGTAGCTCCAGATGTACACAAATGTCATATATAGTGAAGATCATTGTCTCTCTCCTGTGATTTTCTGCAACATACTATATTGAAAAGAGAGATGCCCTTGGTAATAACTATAAAACCTGTTTTTCCTAAAAAACTTCAACTGTTAATCTATGCATGTAGTACTAATCTGTAAACAGATATCCCTATTGGAATATCTCATAATGAATAAAATATGACTGGAATCATAGTGTGACAGAGATATGGAAGAAGTGGGAGAGGCCAGCTTTCAGTGACATTCTGTTACAGACTGTTTCAAACTTTTTCAAGACAGACATAGCAGAGCAGTTCACTGAAGGTTATCTGCGAACACAGTCTGAGCACTGCCTTCAAAGGAAAATCAGTATCATTTTTACAGTAAGCTGATCTGGAGGGGTCTTCAGCCCAGTCCTGACCTCCAGTGTTGGAAGATCAGTAAGAGTGTCACAGCTGGACAGAAGGTCTGCAGCTCTGTTTCATACCAGTGGAGCATCTTCTTTCAGATGCACTTCACATGTGGTGAATTTCGTAGTCAATCATAGAATCGTAGAATGGCTTGAGTTAAGGAAAGGACCTTAAAGATATCAACTTCCAAGCCCTGTGCCATGGGCCGGGACACCTTGCAGTAGACCAGGCTGCTCAAAGTCTCATCCAGCCTGGTCTTAATGCACTTTTGAGGGATAAGGTATCCACAACTTGCCTGGACATCCTGCTCCAGTATCTCACCATCCTCATAGTAAAGAACTTCATTCTAACGTCTAATCTAATGTCTAAGCCCTGCTCTAATTTAAAACCATTGCGGCTTGTCCGATTACCACATGCCCTTATAAAAAGTCCTCCTCCAATTTTCTGTAGGCCCCCTTCAAGTACTGAAAGCTGCAATAAGGTCTCCCCAGAGATTTCTCTTCTGCAGGCTGAACAACCCAGCTCCCTCAGCCTGTCCTTGGCCTTAGCCTTAGTGCTTCTTAACGGAGCTCGTGAAATGGCTGTGCACTTGCTCCTGTGCTGCTCTTCTCAAACAACATTTGACCCATTTTGCGTGCACTCGAAGGGGTAAGATTTTCAATACGCTGCTGAAAGACAACAGAACTGCACTGAAATGCAACTTTTCCCAAGTATTTCTCATTGTATGCACAAACATCTGCTATCAGAAGAAATCATTTGCATTGCTCCACCTAAAATGAGTGAGGCAAACTCAGCACATTGTGTGGACTGCTGTGCTAGTACAGAGGTGCCAGTGCTTGGGAGTCAACCCTGTTGTGGTTGAGTCTAGATGCTGGCTTGTTGCTTTTCACTGGGAACTTTCATTGCTGGAACCACTTGTGAAGCACACCTTGCATCAAAATCAAAGGTGGTGACAAGAGCCCAAATATCTATAGTTACTGTAAAAAATGCAACTCATCATTCACATGCACATCAAGCCCTCCGGGCCATGACCCTCCTTGAAACAGTACTGGCAGGGAAAAACCACAGCATGACAGAGCATGTCATGCTGAAGGCTGCTGCAGAGAGGGGAAGAAGCACTGATGTAGAGGAGCTCACTTTTAGAAGAAAGAAGTTTGGATAAGAAGCTTTTGACAAGCCTGGCAAAACCGTATTGGTTCAGTCCCTCATCTTTTATTCTTCTCACTGCTGTATGCAGACATAAGCATTTGAACAGTAAAAGCAGCAGCTAAGAAAGACTCCAAAGACTTCTCTTAAATTAGAGAGTCTGATTTTTAGTATATTTAGATGGCAATTTCATCCTATGATGGTAAACAGAAATACTGTTAAAACTTAACCAGGGGTGAGAATTTTGATGCCTGGATTTAATGGATAACAGTAACTCACAGAAGAACAGGAGTCAGGTCAGGTACCACCTAATGTAAATACCTAGATTTTTCCACAGATAAAATGAAGTGCAGTCACAGCAGCATAAACAGGACTGTAGATCTGTCGCTTGTGACAAGGGTTGATTTAAGTGCAACACTATGAGGGTAAGCACACTTCTGGCACTTCTACCAATGAGAGGACAACTGAAAAAACATATTCTTTTTCCTTTTTTTTGCTGTACCATTGTATCAGTGAACTTAATATGTGATCACAGGTACAAACTCATGTTGAGTGTGTTTTATACTGAAAGGCAGGAGCAGGTCTAGAGCTGTTCCTGCTCTGAGGTTTCTGTTCACTTCTCCAATGAACAAGCTGTAGAAACGAGAACATGTGGATCATGTGGATAACTCAGTGACAGCATTTTTTATCTTCTCGTCTTTGTTACACAATGCAAGAGCGTTGATCCATTACAGTAAATAATCAGACTGGTTCAGTTCCTGACAATGTGGTAATTACTTTGGAGAGATGACTGACTGAAACAATTTGTGGCAATATCTTTCTCAGTAGCAGCAGTTCAGGAGCATCAAGAAGAGGGTACTATGAATGATAAGAGGAGAAATATGATTTCAAATGCTGGTCATGAAAAAGGTGTATTTTTCTTCTGGTTCTTGGATGCTTCTTTTGTACCTGCATGTTGGACGATAATAATTAATCTGCTTTCATTAAGTATATGCTTATCCACAGCTAGTTTGAGTTGGTCTAAAGATACCAGTATTGGAAAGCAGTGGATGAGAAAAATTATTCTGCTGTTTAGAGTCACATGAGCTCACATGAAAACAAACATCTTAAATTTAACCCACATGTTCAGAATTGTGTAGGGTATTTCAGCTTTTTTGATCTCAAAATAAGAGCTCAAAATTTATTCTTTAGACTTCAAAAAGGCACAAAATAAAAAATAAAAACAGTTTCCCTGGCTGGTGACAGGAGTCAGATTTTTACCACACATCTCGACTTTTCAGAAGTAGAAGTTTCTGAGTGCCCATATCCTTGAGACACAGTTCGAGACCTGCTTTACATTACTGCATGCTGAAGCACTTTGACTTGTTCTGCAGCATGTGATAGAATCCTCCAAATGCCACAGTAGCAAGAGATCTTGTGAAATAAGATAATTCTGTTCTAGAGTTCAATGCATCACAGTGTTATATTTTGTCTTGTATAAACCATAAATGATAAAAGTAGGACTGAACAATGAGAAGATTCCCTTTGTGAAGCTAATGATAAACAGGGGTTTAAATTTCAGTTCATACCTACAACCCATTTTTCTTCACTACATCCCTTCCCCCAGCAACACTGGAAAGTGTTTAGACAACTTAGTTTCACCATCTGGAAAGAACATATTGTGCAATGTCCAGATTTCACAATGCTTTTTAATTATAAGTCTATATCTACAAAATTATTATTACTCTGCAATGGCAAAAAAAAAACCCAATCCTTTTGTGAATTTGGAAATTTTTGTGAAAAAATCCCAAATATACAATTTTTCATTTCTCCGCCAACTCCAGGCTGCATAAAGCTTTCCCTCCTAATCTTTGTGTTTTCTACTTGGTAAATCTTTCAAACCAAGAGCTGCAACCTAGTTATGAAGTGATAAGTCATAAAAAGTAACTACCTTTTAATAAGGTAGTTTAATACTGTTGCTGATGGTAGAGCTGTAGGAAAAAGGAACACATTACTGAGAAGAAAATGTATCTGTCAATACCTGTAATAAATCTGTAAGAAAAACTACTTTTAAATAATGGTGGGGGAAAGGAAACAAAAACAAGCAAAAAACCCCAGTAAACAAACAAAACCCCACAACAATCAAAAATCAAGCCTGTTAGAAAAAAAGTTGTTTTCTACCCTCAGGAAGATTAATAGTTGACAAGCAGCAGCTTTGGTGGTTGAACAGCCACTAAGCAGAGAGCTGCATATGACTATCCCTTCTGTTGTATTTACTAGTGGAAAGTTCCCAGTATAAACATTAACATAGTCCGAATTACTTTATGCTCTTGAGATTTTTCAGTTCCACAAATAATTTTGGCAGCTTGGCCAAGGGGATATAATTCTTTGGCCTTTATTTTATTTCATACTTTCAAAGCATAATTTGTACATTTCCCACTGAGCAGCACACTGAAACCACAAAACTGAACTGTTGTCTCTTCGAGAACATTGTTTGTGCTGCCTCACTCCCTCGTTAAAGAAACACTGTGTGAAGATTTTCTGACTACACTTGTTCATGCAGGATAAAAGCAGGATTTCAAATAATTATGTGGATGTGATGTAGGGGAGTGAGTAACTGTACTAAATAAGTGCCTGTACTTTCATGGCACTGACAATTCACATTTCCTCTTTACACTAGATTTTTCTCTCCTGTTCTATGCACAAGTATTATTCTCTGATAAATTCCTAGTGTACTGCATTCACTTGAAAAATCTATTCCAAAAGAACAGTGTAAATTGCTTGCAGCTTTCAATCTGCTTTGGTGGAAACCCATACTTCAGGTGGAATTCTAAAGCTTTTGAAACATTCTTCACTCTTAGACATTCTCTTCTCTCATATTGTTAACACAAAAAACCCCAGAAATATTCTCCATTTCATTAACCAAAATTAATTCAGATAGTATTTGCTTATTTTTTTAAAATTAGTATGCATCCTACCAAATGTGATACTGTGCTATACCACATGCCCCCACAGAAATCTCTCTTCACAGAAAAAGTGATTTGCCATTGGAATGGGCTGCCCAGGGAGGTGGTGGAGTCGCTGTCCCTGGAGGTGCTCAAGAAAAGACTGGATGAGGAACTTTGTACTATGGTCTAGTTGATTGGATAGGGCTGGGTGATAGGTTGGACTGGATGATCTTGGAGGTCTCTTCCAACCTGCTTGATTCTATGACTCTATGATTCTACAGAAATATACAAATACTATTTCAAAACACTAACCCAAGTAGTCCAATACAAAAATGAATGATCTAGCCCCCTAGCAGTAGAGGCCTTACGAAACTATAGACAATGGATTGTGCTTTGAACCCAAATCTTAGGTGTAAAAACACAAACAGCAAGCTTTTGGTCTGTAAGATTGTTGCTTTCCTTCTACTGGCAACAGTGCTGATAAGAATCCCTTGTTGGTTCTCCCAGTTTTCCTGATCCTTCATTCTCTCTTTCAATAATCAAATTTTCTGAAATATTTCCTTAGTGTTGGACTGTAGGTTTACAGGAATGCAAGTATGGTGTGTAAAGGCAAGTTCTATTCTATCTCCCATATGGACACAGCATTACCTCTTTTCCTTGGTGGTATCCATCTAGTCAAATACATTGTCTTTGAAAGTGGTTGCTATGAGGTATGGAGGAAGGAGCTCTTCCAGGGCACATACAACCTCTCAGTCTCCAGCAACTCCTATTACAATAACCTCGTGTGTTAGGGATGTCTCTTGGACAAACACCCATTTCCATTTCTTCTGTTAGACAGAGGATGTTAGTTTCTTCAATCCCTCTTTGTAGCACGTATTTTTTACTCGTTGGATCACCCTTGTTTCCCTCTGGATTATTTCTACTTGGTTGTATAGGAGAGAACACAATAGTGCTGTTTATGAGCTATAAGGAGTTGACATGCAAACTTATTTAGGATTATACTAAACCCCAATGTACAGTATTTTCTCCTCAAGCTAAATGAATCTTCTTCTCCACGTAACTTAGGATAATGTACTGGGTTCACAAAGGATGAATGTCATGAAGATAGGAATTTTTGAGCTTATTGTCCAAACAAGAAAGAGGTCCAGATTAAATAACAAATAATTACTGTTTTCAAGTATCAGAATATAGAAGAGGGCAAGATTTTTCTTCCCTCCTTCCATCTAAGAAACAACATGATTCATTCAGTAAGGGGCTCTTACTCTGATATGATTCAGTTTTTCAGTCCGTTTTTTCCCAAAACATGCACTGGTGGGGAAAGTTCATACCCTGAAAGTCCAACATTTCATGGTTGGCCAAAGCAAAGTCAAGCTGCTAAAATAAAATGTCAAGATCACTTGTTTTTAAATGTTCTAACGTAACTGGACACAGGACTTCAAATAGGAACCAACTTCAAAGCTAATTAAAAAAGCAGACTCAGCACAAAGGTACCACTGTCATGGGTGGGTTTTTTTAATTATTTTCAGATGCTTTTTGTGAATGTAGTAATGATCATTTGAAGGTTTATGGGGATTTGTAATAACTGTTGATTAAAAAACCAAGGGAATGATAGTGAATTTGTGACCATAGGAAAGTCAGGTTGGACTCCAGTATTTGGTAACTATTTGGCAAAACCAGAAAAATATAGGGCAACAAATACTCGATTTCCATTCTGTGCTATGCACTGGTTTCACTTTTTCTTGCTGCTGTTGCAGTAAACTACTAATTCACCTTCATGGTAAATGAGGTGAATGAGGACCTGACAGAGACTTCTTGAGTTCATGGGGTTGGTAGTCATGTAATCCATTTTAAGAGTCAGATTTTTAATTTTGCTCATTTGAATTTCAATCAGGCCTTTAGCTCATGGCAGATGCACACACAAACACACACACACTTCTTTTTTTCTTTTTTTCTCTTTTTTTTCTTTTAATAAGCTATTTTCCTTGTTTTAAATAGCTGATATCAATATGAGACTGTAATGATAAGGTTTGATGTTTGTAAATGGTCAGAATAGAAATATTTTATCCTCCTCTTCATTGATAGAATCATAGAATGATAAAGGTTGGAAGGGACCTCAAGGATCATCTAGTTCCAACCTCCTGCCACAGGCAGGGACACCTCCCACTAGTACAGCTCACTCAAGACCTCATCCAACCTGGCCTTGAACACCTCCAGGGAGGGAGCAGCCACAGCCTCCCTGGGCAACCTGTTCCAGTGCCTCACCGTCCTCACTGGAAAGAGCTTGCTCCTGATATCCAGTCTAAATCTCCCCTCTGCCAGTTTAAACCCATTGCCCCTTGTCCTGTCATTGCAAGACCTTGTCAATAGTCCCTCCCTAGCCTTCCTGTAGGCCCCCTTCAGATACTGGAAGGCTACTATAAGGTGCCCTCAAAGCCTTCTCTTCTCCAGGCTGAAGAGCCCCAACTCTCTCAGCCTGTCCTCATAGGAGAGCTGCTCCAGCCCTCTGATCACCTTCGTGGCCCTCCTCTGGACACGCTCCAACACTTAGTGGCTTAGTGGCCACTTGCTTAGTGGCAACTTGGAGTCCCTCATAACCTTCCACTCTTTACTACTAACAATATGTACAGAACACGTGGCATTCGCTCACATTCTTGGTTGAATAGGAAACCTGTCAGCTCCTTTTTTTTAACATTTTTTTTAGGGCATGGGGAGGGAAGGTTTTGTAAAACCTCTTTCATACAGCTCCAAGTCAATCTTTGCTCTGCTGCAGACACATTTTTACATTTCTTTCTCTGATTTTCCTCTCAAGTAGGACATTGTATGTGATCTAGTAAGAGATTGTATTGCCCATTGTATTACCTTTCCCACGTTCAAAATTCTTGCAGAGTTATAATCCCGTTCATTTCCTGCTTTTTAATGAATGGATTTTATGTAACTGTTCATTACTGTAATTGTTGTTGATTCTTATTTTTCACTTCATTATTTCTCCAACAAAACTTATGCCACTGTTACTCTCCTAGCAAAACAAAGCAAATTAATGTCAGCATCTGGGAAATATGTTTGTAAGTGAGTATAAATAAAATGTAAGACTTTTCTTATGTTAGAATTCTTGATTATGCTCACCTACAAACAGAGCTCAGGATGCTTGAGGATACCTTTAGGAGATATACATCTGACATCTACAGACATCAAGCTCTTTAATCTTTACAAGAGGCCTCTCTAGTAAGACTGTCTGCATGCTAGTAACGTTGTCTAAGTCCTACTTCAACAGAAATGGTCTGAAAGCAGGAGAACTTTACCACTCTGCTAGCAGGTTTCAGTAACTACCAGCCTAAATGAGAGCTGCAACAGCGCTCCTGAAGTGCTAATGCTAATAACCTCAGTTGTTAATTCTTAGTAATTGACACCTTAGAAACAGTTCATCTTAGCTCAAACATCCAGCAAATGCCACAATGAACCCCTCTGTCTCTCTAAATGCTTGCTATGATTTTCTCACTCGTTTTTCACTTACATATCAGTCACAGAAACAGGGGTGCTGATTTACCAAACAACTTCTATGCAACTTCACAGGAAAAAAAAAAGAAGGATGATTGGGCTGGAATAAAAGCAGACACTTCAAAGCCTGAATGTGGTTAGCTGGGAGACCAGTAAGATGAGGATATAAAAGAGTCACTTTATGTTGAAAGACATTTAGGTTTCTGTGACATATTTATTGTGCAGTCTGAAGCTTTAGCTTAAATCATCATCAATATCATCATCTCTGTTAGAAGTCATGGCTGTTTACCCCTTTGGGTGATAAAGGTCAGTCACAAATACCATGAATTCTACATTGTTGCTCCTGCTCGTCTGGAGCAGCAGATTTAAGAGTTTATAAATTGAATCAATTTATGCATTTCTAGTTAAACCATTATGATAGAAAGCAGCAGTAAACTTTTATTACCTGCTTTATTTCTGTATTTTCTCTATTGTTATTTCCATTAAATCCAGTTTACACTGATACATTCTCTGGTAACTGATCCTGTGTCAGTGTCATTTACATACTGCACACTGCATCTGCTCCCATGCCAAACTACCTAAACAGTAACCTCTCCCATTACCTCAAAAAACTAAAGAAATTTGTAGCAAAACTGTTTTACCATAATGCTATTAGTAACATTTTATTAATAGCTAATAATAACTAATATATATAAAAACCTGAAATATATTCCTATTTAAAATACACATGTGTGGTTTGTTAATCAGGATTTTCATGAAAATAGAATGATTTCAAGGAACTTCCATCTATTGTGAGGATGATTAACCCTATTCTTGCTGGTCACTGGGTAAAACATTACAATTTTGGATGTAGTCCAATGAAGTCTGGTGTTGGGTAGAAGACAGTATTGCAAGGGCAAGATATAGAAGAAACACTTGCCTTGTAAACTTTACAGGATACCATTATCGTGGATTTCTGCTGTCTAAAAGAACAGTGACAAGGAAGGGTAACAGCACAACAGAAGACTGAAATACTTGGAATAATCATGTTTGTCAATAGACTTCTATAGGTGCAGACCCATGGCAGTGTATAGATTGTTCTGGCCCTGGGACAAGTGAGGTAAATGGTAGTGCTGGGCCAGAGCGCTTTGGATTTGATTATGTGCTCAGCAGTGAGCACTTACACACGGGAGCACTTCAAAGGGCTGTGCTGGGCGAGAAAACACTCCCCACCGGGAGCAAGGTTGGAGAAGTTAGTGGAGCTCACTTGGGACATCCTGGCAACGTATGCAAAACTGATAAACCCAAGGCCCTTGGAAAGGAAAGGTGACCAGGGTACCTAGGAAGGGCTAGGGAGGTGCTGTCAGAGATTTGAAGGGGTTATGGTGAAGATAGAGCAGAGGGGCTAGGGTCTTTAGCTATAGCCTCTAGCTAGGGGCTAGAGGAGGAATGGATATGAGGACGTGGAAAGAAATCACTAATAGCCTTAGAGATATATGTGTGGAACTGAAAGGAGATTTCAGCTTCTTTAAGAGAGTGGTGGTAAGTGGAGATCAGCGAAGTCTGAAGAGCTCTTAGTGGGATGAAAACAAGATTTCAGGGAGATGTAGAAGTCTGGCAAGACAAGCAGATCTCATTCCCTCCTCGCCCATGTATTTCACCATGCTTCTTTTTGTGGGATCCCTGTCTACTTCCCCTCTACCCTGGACTGAGAATCACACTCTTTCACATCCCCTCATTCCAATACTCAGCTCCATGCAGCCACACACCTCCACCCTCCACTTCTACAAGACACAAGGGTACTGGTGCTTCCTTGTGGCTGGGTCCTCCTTGATCTGCTGCACCTTCTCAGCTGGAGAAAAGGGAGAGAGCAGGACTGGGTTGGCAAATGATGGAGAATGAGACTTTCTGCTGCTGTCGTCCCCTAAGATAAAGCTGTGGCAGTGACACCTATTGCTGGGGAGGGATAGTTCTGGTGCAGCAGCTGCTGTTCACATTTTGCCCCCTGCTTTAACAGCAACATCCAGAGAACACAGGAGCTTCAGGAGAAGGAGATGGAGATTGGCATAGGCAAAGAATAGTATTCTGGACACTGAATCTAACTGCTTAATGGGACATTATGTTAACAGAAATCAATATGAGTTACTCTAAACATGGGGTAAGGCTAAGGATGCTAATACAAAAATTTGTCAATGCTAAATGATTTTTCTCTGTATGATTCTTGTGCTTAGTGGGTTGAACATAATTTACAATGCCTGAATATATTCTGCAATTTCATTATCTGTGCAGGAATGCCCAACTCAAAGGGTGTTTCTGGTGTCACTAAACATAATTTTTTTGTTCCATACTAAAACTTCTCTACTCAAGGATGGTCATTTCTGACTGTGGAAAAGCCTCACACTTTAACATGTTTCAAAGAACTCATCGTGGCCCAGACTTGGAAAGGTATTCAGATGCTTATAGATGCAAACTGGCACATATGACATCAAAGCCCCTAACTTGCACCAATTCACTGATAACATTTTTAAATACCTCCAGATAAAAAAAACCCAAATCCACCACAGAATCTCAATCCTACTTTCAAATTAATCTGTCTACTTTCAAAATTAAACTGCTATTATAAGTAATTTCTCTCTCACCCCTGAGTTGCTTAAATTCTGCCGATTTGCATCCATAGCAGCCCCTAATTGTCTCTTGCTGTCTGGCATCACAAAACTCTGAGTGTGCCAAGGATATCTAGAGGTATTCACAAACTCGGTACCAAAAATATCTACTAGACTAGTTATTCTCAGTCTGCATGTTATTCAGGCAAAATAGAAGGGATGTGTACCCACAACGGCACAATTCAGGGGTGACCCTTTGGCATGCAGGAGACAACTCTTTGGTCCTTTCCCGTGTGGAACAGAAACAGATGTTGAAGCTGCATTCCTCTTCACTTAAGTTAACACATGAATGATGTGTTTCAGACTGTGATGCTCTTGGGCTCCACGTTGAGACTGGAAAAGCATCCATCCTGGGAGGGTTTCCTGTTTAGAACTCGTCCCTCACAATTTCTGATTTTTGTTTGACTTGATGCCTCCTGGGATTTTCTTCTAGGTGCACAGTATGGTTTGTACAGGTCAAGGTACTGATTAAAAGTTAGGCTTTGCACTGCCTAACTGCACTGCCTTACTGAGTTTTCCAAATCCTCTTCCATGTGAACCTGAGGAAGAATTTTTTTCATTGTGAGTGTGACAGAGCACTGGAAACAGCTGCTCAGGGAGGCTGCAGAGTCTCCCTCTCTGGAGTTATTCAAGAATTATCTGGATGCATTTCAGTGTGATCTGCTCTGTCAGGGGGTTGGACCACGTGATCTTTTGAAGTCATTTCCAGTCCCTGACATTCTATGTTTCTATGATTCTCTACAGGCTTTTTCCCCAAATAGACAGTTTTAGCACATTGGCTGCCTAAACTCCAAACTGAAAAGTTTCTCAGGTTGACTTCTCCTAGGCCCACTAAGATGTGCCTAGCTAGCTTTTTCCTGATTACCAGGTTTATCTTTGCTGACATGGTGATACTAGAAGCTACTCACTTCTTCCTCCTGCCCCTTTCCAAAAAGTGAGAAGTGCAGGATGTGAAACGGTGATTTATAGCAACCCTCAGCACTCTGAATGGCTTAAGACTTTGTCCTCAGTAATTGTGGGATTTGACCATCATCTGTGGGAACTTATAAGCAACTGAACCACTGTAGATATATCCAGCAGAGATGGCAGGACAAGGAGTTTCTGCCACCTACACTCATAGCCCAGATAGTTACTAATGTAAACTGAAATCAGAGTGCCAGGACATGGGCACTGCACATAATGTGCCAGCCATTCAGTTGTCTCTGCTGCAGATGCAATAACCTGTGGCAAAGAGAAAGGACAGACACCTGGAGACAATAACATTTCAAAGCACTCCAACATAAACCTCTAAATCTGAATCCATAAATACAAATTCTCTGCAATGAAGAACAATGGCAAGTGTGTGACAGAGGTTTTTTCCATGCTGCAGACTGCCAGCTGCAGAGAGATAACTCAGTATTTCCAGAGGGACAAGCAAACCTTTATACCTGTAACTCAATGCAGTATGCTTAAAAAGAAACTGGTAGTGGTCACCATTAAGACCACTGATACTTGCACAATCTTTTTTTAAGAGGTCAGCACTATCTCCTGGCTTGTCTTTCCTGGTATCTAAAATACTTTTGTGACTAGAGATCTGGTAAATGAATTGCATTCCAAATAAAGTTATCCTGTGGGAGTTCAGCCTGAATGCAGATTACTAGACAGGCAATTGCGATGTTAATGCTTAACAGTTATAGTTTATTTGATTTTTTTATTTTCCTGTGCAAAAGTGAACCACACTATTTTCATTGTTTTGAAAGTCATTTTGGTTTGAATAATTCTTCTCAGACACCATAAAGTGCAATAAACACTTCTGATATGTTGCCTAGTCTGGTGGAATTGTTTCTATTTCCATTTTTATAGATGCTGATCACCTCCATATAACAGAGAGATACAAAGTACTGCCAAATATTCCCATTTCTGAAAGGGATTAAAATGGTCTTGTTCAGTCCAGAAGGGCAAACCTAACCTCCAATAAACAAGGCTCCCCAAAGGCTGGAAGGAGCAGCACAAATATGAAAGAAATAATCTTATCCCACATATTTCACTGCTGGTAGCTAGAATCATCAACCTGAGCCTATTTCAAATGTTCATGTTCATAGATTTTTTTTGGGGGGGAGGGATGAGGTGCAAGTCTGGGGTAGGTCTGTGTAAATGCAGAGAATTCTACTAGCTCCCTTTACCTCAGTGTGTGTCTCCTTCAGTAGCTATCATCACTGCTGAAACAAACTACAAATAGTACTGTCTTCATTGAGAAGTGTTGCGTTTGGGAGGAAGATCCTGGTAAGGAAAGGGTTGCAGAATAGGGGTTAAGGTGTTATCCCTTAATTGTGGCTTACAGGTGTTCAGCATCCACGCTCTGTGGTTAAACCATGACAGTCCAAAAATAAAGTACATGTTCACCTTCACTGAGAGCCTGAGGAGTGGCCAAGAGTCCTCCTTCAGAGGATTAATGCACTGCATGGCAGCCTATAGAACATGTATTCCATAGCTGACGCAAAAGGCATCCTGAAAGAAGAATGTGGGAAATGACCCAACTGAATAGTTAATGTCACTTGGACTGCAGAAAGGGGGACTTCTGCCCAGAATCAGCTGAGTGCAGCAGCAGCAGATTGGCAGCTTTCCAGGGGTATTGAATGGAATCCATCACACATATGAAAATGTGTGTTTTGGAAGTCCTAGCAATCCTGACCTAGCACAGACACAGTGAACTTCTCTGACAACCTGGATTAGATAGGTCTTTCTGTTTGTTTGGCCCATGCTAAGGTGATTTCTTTACAGTCTAAGAATATGTTATGCTTTTCAGCAATTCAGGAAGATGGCTTAAAATGGTGCCATTTTCCACCAACGAAGTGTTTACAGATGACTTGTAATACGCTCACCAACATATTTCAAATCTGTTGTGTAGCCATAAATATCATGTGGCCTCTGCATAAATTACAAATAAATTGCTACCTTCTAAATTTAGGGGAAAAAAAAAAATATTATAGTAAAGTTACTAGAAAGAGCAATGAAAGATTATTAAGAGAGAAAGATTTTTGTGCAAAGCTGAATTTTCAGAACTTTCAAATTTAGGTGTAAGACTTTTGTACTAGTTTTAAAACCAGTGGATAAAATCTCAACAGTGGTATGTGTGTTCTGTGAGAAAAGTCTGTTCACCTTTAGTCCTTCAGCAAAGGAGAAGACAAATAGAAATCAAAGGAAGGAACATAGAGGTGATTGAACAATGTATATATATTGGCAGATGAAGAAAACCAGGGCCTGGGGCTCATGCAGAGAAAAGAGAAGGTAGAATCAAGTTTCAAGTTGATTGTAAGGATAATATATAGTTTTACTGGTCTTTCCTTGGCTTTGAAGATGGGATTGCCATAAGCAGAGACTGTGGAATCAAGATTAGGTAGGGAACAGAGTGATGTAAGAAACTCACTGATGTATAGCCTACTGAGTTTGTGAGCAGGCACTGCCCAAGCCCCCTTCTTTGCGTAGTGTCATCAAGAAGGCGAATGTGTGTGCTCTTGACAGCTTCCTAAGGCACGATGCCAGTGCTGCTGGGGTTATAAAAGCTGGAAGAAGCTCAAACAGTATGTGAGGGGGAGGTGTTTACCACTTGACTTCAGCAAGCTAACTCAGGGCTCTGCAATGATAGTTTAAGAGATGTAACTGCTGCTATGGATACTGTCAGTCAGACCTGAGAGACTGAAGGTCAACGAGCCTTCAAAAGTGATTTAGATACTGGATGCTATTGACCTTTTCCTTGGGGCATATAAAAAAGGGCATTTGTCAGTGCAGATCCCAAAGGTGTTTGTAAGCAAGAATGTGAAGAATAAACACTTTGACCTCTATAGCACTAGAGGTGCCACTGTTCTACCTCTGGATTTGCTCCTGGACAACCTGACTGTATTCTCTCTCATGTTTCAGGGCAATGGCATGATTTATTTGGGCTGATGAGAGAGGAAGATTTATGATTATATTTCCTGAACATCTAGTGCAGAAGAGCTACTGAAAACATAATGGAAGAGTAAGGCTGCACATCCCAGAAACCTTTACACAGTCCCTCTTGCAGCAGAAAACAGGTACAGAGAGCAACTGCAGTTGTTTCAGCTGAATTCACTGCAAGATGCAGGGAGTGTTGTCAGAGTGGGGCGAGCTGTTTAGCCTGGTGTTGTACAATACAACTTTTCAAATTCTAATTGCTTGCTTCATGTTAGATTGGGAGCCCTCTATTCTAGCAATGGGGGATGTCAAGAAACTGAGATCAGAATTATGATTTGGTTGTACAGAGACAATATTAGCAACATGTTATTAGAACCTGTCAAATAAGATGACCAAAAAAAAGTCTGTCTTGAGGGATTGTCCCTCAACAATCTCCAGATTTCAATACTAATGCATCCTAACATAACCACTAGACACCCACCAAATTTCACAGTGTTTGAAAGAAGCAGTGAATTCTAAAGCATTTTAAAAGAGAAACAAATTTCCATCCTGAATTATAAGATAATGGGTTGGGGTTTTTTTTGCTCCTGTGTGTGGCTACAATAGATCAAGCTAAGTTAAGGCTGATGAAAGCAACAGAAATCAAATTTAAAAGCAGTAAGAGAATAACTGATTTTGGTTATTACTACTGCTGTGATATAGAGAGACATGCAGGTTGCAAATTACATGTAGAGCAAATTGCTATCCATTAATTCAAATGCCAGCTAACCAGTCTGTGAAATTTTCCCCGCTCCTTGATTTGCTCTGCTGCTCTGCTACTCTGGAGAGGGAAAACCAAACAATATTACTACTAGTAAAAAAAACCCCAGGTACTTAATTTCAACCTTTTGGTCAAATACAGCACATATCTGGGAGACATAATTTGCTGTTTTTCTTTCTGCATTGTGACACAGCGAATGAATACCAAAACTACCACCTGGTAATTGTCTTGAGATGTTGTGATACGTGATGAATATAGATGAGCAGCCATATGAATGCCTTGAAACAGGTAGCAACACTTAAACTAATTATTCTGTCAGTATTTTCTGCAACATAAAACCACTTTATGGACAGAGATGGTAGAGAGCTCCTCAGAATTATCAGCCTTTTCTCTGAGCCGGGAGAAAGAACAATACTGAAAAATAGGAAGCATTCTTCTGTACAGGTTGTCTAGAACAAGGTGGGGTGGGAAAGATGAACAAGTGCAGCAGAAGAGGTCAGGTAAGGAGAAAGTACAGTGTTTGATTCTTATGAAAGCCTTAATCTGAGTAGGAATCTTTATTAAAAGGGATGATTTGGCAGAAGGGGTTCTACAGTCTCCAGGACTTCTGGTACTTCTTTAAATATTTATGCCCAGTTTTCAATACCTTTATTAGACCAGCTCCTTGTTCCTGAGAAACATGGCTTGCTCACCATACAAAGTACAACAGACACACCCTCAGAAAACCTGGGAATGCCATTCAGCTGTGTAAATTGGACTCTGATCCAGAAATTTTAATGACTGTAGCAGAATGAAGCTCTAAAAATATGTCAATTAAAATTAAAAATTGCTTTGTGCCTGCCTAACTCATTCTCTTTGGTCATCATACTTCTTGTTTGACTGGATTTACATAACTTCAAAGTTCTATAGATTATACAAAAGATCCATATCTATCCAATGTTTTTTGCACTTCCTTTTATTTTTGCAGATCCCCATATTTTCCCTAACTTCACTAGAAAAAAATGACCTGATCAAAACAACAACAAAAAAATCCCTACCATTGATAATTATGGCACAGTTCTTTCAGCTGAGAAATCTCCTGCACCATTTGCTGCCTACTGAGATGCAATCAAAATGAAATGAGCGGAAATAACTCTGAAATGGCAGCTTTAAGCCCTAGCAAAGAAGCACAGGGTCTTACTTTCATGACAACACAGAAAATGGCCTTCTGGTTGAAACTAATTATCCATTTCATCTCCAACAGTGGGAACAGGAAATACTGTCTGGAGACAACTTATGACCCTATCTGTCTGCAATCTATCTCACTTATGTTCCTGCACCTGCCACCTTATTGAGGATGATGGTGAGCACATTCCCGCCTCTTGCTCTTAGTATCTTTTCATGGACCTGTTGCTCTAGAATTTGTCTGGTATTGCCTCTTTGAACTTGCTGGTACTATGGACCTCCAGAGTCTCCTCTAACTGCAGACTCCAGAAGGCTGAGCAGGTGGTGACCTGAGATATAAAAAAAAAATAAGTTGTTTTGTTCAATGCCTCCGCCAAGGCAAAACCGGCTAAACGACTGGCTTTCAGAAGTACGGTTTCTTTAAATTGTCATAAGGCAGTAGAAAATCTATCAAAAATGACCCAAGAATTTATCTTAATAACTGATAATGATATTCACTGCTTCTTACTAAGTAGGCCAGATATATTTGCACTATAAAGAACGGGACTATAATGCCTAAAACACTTGAAACTACATGACAATTTGTCTTTGCCAGGAGAGAAATGAGGTGGCAAAGAATCAACACGCCAAACTGTACACTCATATTTCGTGGTGAGGTAAAGGTCAAGACAGGATCTTCTCAGACACAGACATTAACACTATTTTGTTTTTTTCTGATTGTGCTGGTTTGAGGCTAATTGGAATATTTTAATGGAGAAAATTGTATTATAGGCTGTGAAAGGAAAACAATGGTGATGTCTACTTCACTCATAAGCTTGCTGAGATGTTTTAAGTACTCAAAACATAGGTAAGTCAGTCGTCTCTTGGGCTTGCAGACACTCTCGGGATGTTTAGCAGCTTCTTGCCTTCTCCTCTCTGCCAAGTAACCTCACTAACCACTTTTCTTCTAACTCCCTTGGATGATCCTCCAAACTCACCTTGTACGTAAGGCAAACCTTGGGGTAAGGTACAGAGGTGGGGAGAAGGTGGAAGGGTGGTTGGGAGCCCCTCCTGGGGACTCTGATTTCTGGGAGGGGAGTTGTGTCTCTGTATTACCTTTAACTTGTATATTTCTGTCAATATTCCTGTATATAGTATAGATATCTGCTTGTATATTGTGCTAAACTGTAAATAGAGCTTCAGTCCTTAACTTCCAGCCAGCTGAGTCTAGTCTGGGTCATTTTACAAAGTGGGGGGGGGCGAGGAACTCCCAAACCATCACACTCATGATGAACGACATTTGCTATTAGAAAGAAGAAGAATCCGACATCCCCAGGAGGGGAGATCAATAGCAGAAATATGTATGTATGGAAACTTGTGGGTAATACAATGTTGGGGAAAAAACAATAGGAATAAAAGAAAGGAGTAGATGGGAGTGAAGGAGGAGGGTGAGTTCGTGAGAGCCACAAACTAGATTTTTTTGGTGTGTAACAGAAAAACCAAGGTGAGAAAAAGATGTGTGGAGACCTACAGGAGCAAAGTGGTTTATAGTCACTTGAGAAAACTCTGCTGCAGAACCTGTAGAGAAATCTGCTTTTCCTGAATCTCCTCACTGGAACCTGTTGATAGAAATGTGTAGTATTAACTTCATGTAATGGTAGATGCACCTAACATAGATAATCTACACTATTAACTAAAGATTTAGATAGGTGTGTGGAGATGTAAGATTGTCAACATTACCAGAACTTATATAGACGTGAGTCTGGATTTACAGATGAAAATAACAATTTTCTTCCCCTTATGTTTGACAATTTTAGCCTTGTCAAGTAGGTATTTTTTTTTCTGGAACACAGTAAATTATATTTAGGAAAAAGAGAGTCTGCATCAGGAACCTTTCTGTGAGAGCTATTTTTGGCAATTACCAAGCAGACACACCTTCCAGTCCTTGTGCGCAACAAGGAGAGTACTAGAGAGATCCTTTAAGGACAAATTCCATACAATCTACAGAGCATTAAGGCACAAATTCTGTATAAGTTGTGTCTCTAAAATCCATGGGCACTAGATATTTAAATGTCTCGGAGGCTCTGAGCAACAACTGCTCATATACTGGATTTAGACCCCATATCGATGGTGAGAAAATTTACTTGCCCTTTCTTCATGATACCAAGAGTAACAGATGGAATTTCTGTCATTGAAGTTTAGTTACCCAAGGTGCACAAAGAACTAGTTGCTGAGGTTCTCACTATAGTAGGAGAAGGTCTTCCAAGCAGTTGCTGTTATTTAGGGTGCAATTCATCTGACCACACATAAGGATCTGTTTTAGAAGCAAATGAACTGAGTTCTAAATGGCACCACTTTAGAATAAGCAGCTCTCTTCTGACTGCAAAGGAAGTCCAGGACAGCCAGCTCAGATGCAAATATCACCACCACAGACAGCCACACATCACCTCTTGAGAAGCTTTTATATTTTACGGGGATCATATAGCTCTTACCATTCCCCAGGATGATCATTCTGCAGCTCACAGGGCAGGGAGATGACACTGAAGAACAGATGAACCTTCCCAGCTCCAAGATGTGAAAACAGCGCTGCAGGAAGAGCTTCTTGCTGAAGGAAGGATATGCCAGTTGGACATGCTGGGGAAAGGGATTAGCTCTTCAGGGAGTGGTTGCAGAATTTCACTGGAACACAATGGAGGCTTTCAGATGATTTGAAAAAGTAGGAGCTGACACATTCCTTTGTGTCAAAGCCGGGCAGTATGGATAAGCTGTGTGCACAGATGGTGCTCTGGCTGTTGATCTTGTAGCTGTGTGCAATCACATAACAGTTAGCCTTCCTAACATGCCAAACCCCTACCCACTTTTTACCCAAGCCTCTTCCCATCCCCTCTCCTCCATTCTAAAATATCCCCAGCAATTAAAATGCTATCAATCTCTGCAAAACGTGGGTGTGAATCACAGGCGATTACAAAAGAAAGCAAAGGGTTCATTTAGAAAAATGCCAGTTCAGTTCTGAGTGGGAGGCAGACGCTTTATAAAAGTATCAGAGCACTTTTTCAACCCTGTGAAGCTAGGATGATAAGCTTAGCTTGTTCACAAGCAGTGTCATCAGTCATAAACGGGACACTAAAACTTTCACTATACTAGTATATGTGACAACCGTAATGTCAAGTGCCCCGACAGTGTTTCAGCAAGGAAGGAGATGGAGCAGCTGAACCTTTAAACATTTCTGGATCGTAGTGTATGAATCATATGACTACAGTTTGAGATGCAGACTTGCACAGGTTTGCTGCATTTAGCCTATAACAGATGTCCTTGAGAAGTTACAAAATTCTGGTGAAGTGCACAAAAGAAACAGTAAGTACTTAATTTTAAAAATGACTTGAAGTGATAAAAGGTATGGAAAGTGATCCCTTTTCACTTCTTCAGCAATCAATTTCTCAGTGACAAAATATGTTTACAGATGAAATCCATTACTACAATGCCATGTATTACTACTGAATGGCTTTATTACATTAAATGCCACATAGAGGTGCAGAATTACTCTGGACCAAAGCAGTGAGTGGCGTAGCACAGTTTGCAAATTTTGTGTGCTTGTGAAAAAATGAACTAAAATAATGTGCTGAAAACTTAAGAGAATTCATTGAAATTCCACATGTGGAAAAGATAATCACTTGGCTCTCGGCAATAGCGTCACTGTCCCATGAACTACAAGTGAAAAAATGTCAAATGCCACAGTTCCATAAGTTACTAGAAATTGATTTTAATTGCATCTTGTATTATAGCTCACAGGAAATGTTATATATTTTGCATGGCATTACACAGTAGACAGCATTGTGTTGTACACTCTCAGAAGGGCTGTCTTCATTCATGGATGTCATTGTTCAACACAGTAATTTAATCCATGGAAGCTTGTCCTCTCCATATTGATTCTTCCATTCATTTCTTCAGGACTGAGATGCCAATCATACCAATAATCATTTACATCTTAATGTAGGCTAACTGAGTGTGACGGTTTGGGAGTTCCCTGCCCCCCCACACTTTGTAAAATGATCCAGACTAGAACTCAGTTGGCTGGAAGTTAAGTGATGAAGCTCTATTTACAGCTCAGCACAATATACAAGCAAATACATACACTATATAGAGGAATATTTACAGAAATATACAAGTTAAAGGTAATACAGAAACACAACTCCCCTCCCAGAAATCAGAGACCCCAGGAGGGGCTCCCAACCACCCTTCCACCTTCTCCCCACCCCTGTACTTTACTTCAAGGTTTGCCTTATGCGCAAGGTAAATTAGGAGGATCGACCGGGGGGTTAGAAGGAAAAATGGTTAGTGAGAATTAATCAGCAGAGGAGCTAGAGCCAGAAGCTGCTAGACCGCCCGAGCTGCTCTCCCAGCAAGAGTCAGAGAGAGACTGACTTATCTATATATTTTGGTTACTGTTCCCAACCAATTTTTTTCAGCAAGTGTATGAGTGAAGTAGACATCACCATGTTTTCCTTTCACAGCCTATAGTGTAATTTTCTCTATTAAAATATTCT
>VWZE01006812.1:489894-556950 GCA_013396675.1 Eubucco bourcierii | reverse complement strand
CCCCCATGGCTTTTAGGGTGGTTTTGAGCAAACCGTTGTAGCGCTCAATCTTTCCTGAAGCTGGTGCATAGTAGGGGATGTGGTAGATCCACTCAATACCGTGCTCTTTGGCCCAGTTTTTCACAAGATTGTTCTTGAAATGAGTGCCATTGTCTGATTCAATTCTCTCTGGAGTTCCATGTCTCCACATGATTTGTCTCTCCAGACCAAGAATGGTGTTGCGTGCAGTAGCATGTGGAACTGGATAGGTTTCCAGCCATCCGGTGCTGGCCTCTACCATCGTTAGCACATACTGCTTGCCAGAACGAGAACGAGGCAAAGTGATGTAGTCAATCTGCCAGGCTTCACCATACTTGTACTTTGACCATCGCTCACCATACCATAAGGGCTTGATTCGCTTAGCCTGCTTAATAGCAGCACAGATATCACAGTCATGAATGACAAGGGTCAAAAGATGGCACATTTGCTTGACCTTGAGAGTAATCTGAGAAAGCTGCTTCCTCAAACAGTATCGTATTGCAACCAAACCAAACCGAACCAATCAAACAAATAAACCCCCCAAAAAAGCCAACTCCCACAAAGAACCCTCAAACAAAACCAACCAACCAACCAAAACCTCCCCAAAACCAAACTCCCCCCCAGCCAACCAGCCCAAAAACAACATCTCCCCCCAAGAAACTGACCTAAACTAAAACAAATAAACCCAAACAAAAAAAAAACAAACAACCCAAAAACCAACCACCAACTGAAGCAAACCTCCAAATACCATCATATGGATATTTTTGAAAAATAAGACCATTAAAATATATTTCTGACCAATTCATGATCCGATGCATGCTTTATGCCCTCTCTACATGGAGATGAGAGTGCAAGCAAACTTCATTATCAGTTTTCTATATTCTAAGAAATGTGACTTGGAGAGGGAAGAACACATCTAGGACAAAGGTTTTCACCTTTCCAGCTTAGTTCTGTTTATCCCAAAGAAAATTAACTCAACACTTCCATGGATTCCATCAGCATGTTGAAAACTGAGCCTGAAGACCACCCAATTAAGTTTTATGAACATACATAACTTTTTAAAATTGTTGCAAGAAAAACTTTTCAGCAAAGCAAAGGGTGATTGGCATTGCTGCTTGCAACAGCCAAGACTTGTCAGAATTGGGGCTGACTGATGTACAACCCAGTATACAGCAAGCAGATAGAGTTGACTCACTTCTGGAAAATCATTTAGAGATATATTGCTTTCCTAGCTACTGGAAGCTGTGGACTGAAGTGTGTATGATATTCAAGCTCTAGGCTGTATGTGAGAATCTATTGTCTATGATGAATGCTCTAAAAATAAGCAGAGTGTGCCTGCCTCAGAAACCTCTAAAACTCTTTAGGAATGGCAACAACTGGTTATAAACCAAAATTTCAATACTCTAATGAAGCGTCAATTTCAACATTATATACTGGAATTTACAGAAATTGCTGTGTTTAGAAATACAATTAACTAAAAATAGGACTTTATGAATTTGAAGGAAAAAAATGCCTAAAATGTGAGTAACAAACAACACTGTAAAATTCCTTGTGTTTTTTAATCCAATTAAATATCTGGTGAGCCTCTTTGTATGACAGAAAGTAGATTTTAATAATGGTTGAGTAATTCTGGCTGAGGTTTAGTAATGAAAAGACCGTAGAAAACTCAGTGAAGAAATGACCATGTCTGTACTCTCTACATATTGCTAAAGAGAATGAACGAGATGGCAATGCAGTCCCATGAAGCAGTGGACTTTAAAGGAAAATAATGCAACTAGTTACTTAAAGACTGCATCATAGTTATGTAAGGACAAAAGGTTGTGTTGGTGGACAACTTTAAATGCTTTTTTTCTTGGATGAGCTACCTGACTTTACAGTCTTAACTTTTGTTGAATGATACAAGTGCATGGCAATACGTTAGATGTTTTGAGAAGTCCAAAATGTAGTGCTTAGCTCTGCAGCCTTGTCTTATGTGGAAACAGTGCAGAACTCAGTCACAGTCTGTGAGCAAACAGGTGACCGGATTGAGCTTTTGGTGGTATCAGGTCTCTCAACTAGATGCACTGAACTAATTGTTTAACCAGCACTGTCTGTGACATATCATTAGCAAGGTGAAGTTGGTACTTAATGCATACGTAGCAGTTTCTCACGCTCCCTTAATCATCTAACACACTTGTTTAAGCATACAGCTATTTCTTACTACTGCATTTGAAAAAGAGAGGTAGAACGGAACCTTGAAACTGAATCTAAATTAAATGGGAATGAGAACAAGTAACATTTTATAAATGTATTGCAAAATGTTCACAGATCTCTGTAAGTAGAAACTTCATTCTTCGGCTACTTTAAGACTTCTGTTCTTTTAAACAAAAAATATCACAATCCTGTATAATTGTATACTATATTCAGTGAATGTTGAGTGGGGAGATCATTCTTCCCCTGTACTCTGCACGGGTTAGGCCACACCTTGAGAACTGTGTCCAGTTCTGGGCCCCTCAATTTAAGAAGGACATTGAGGTGCTTGAGCGTGTCCAGAGAAGGGCAACGAGGATGGTGAGAGGCCTTGAGCACAGCCCTATGAAGAGAGGCTGAGGGAGCTGGGATTGTTTAGCCTGGGGAAGAGGAGGCTCAGGGGAGACCACCTTGCTGTCTACAACTACCTGAAAGGTGGTTGTAGCCAGAAGGAGGTTACTTTCTTCTCTCAGGCAACCAGCACCAGAACAAGAGGACACAGTCTCAAGCTGCTCCAGGGGAAGTTTAGGCTGGAGGTGAGGAGAAAGTTCTTCACTGAGAGAGTCATTGGCTACTGGAATGGGCTGCCCAGGGAGGTGGTGGAGTCACCGTCCCTGGAGGTGTTCAAGGCGCGTTTGGATGTGGCACTTGGTGCCATGGTCTAGTCTTGAGGTCTGTGGTATCGGGTTGGACTTGATGATCTTTGAAGTCTCTTCCAACCTTGGTGATACTGTGATATGATATCCATGTTGGCATTATATAAAAGATCCAGGGCATATAATCTCTCTCAAGGTCATGTTTTCAGGCAGTATTGTTTTTCTTTCCAATTTATTTTTAAAGGACTGTCAGTGTTGTGAAGAGTGCTTCATTCCTTATAACCTGACTCATTTCAGGAAAAACTGCATGATTTAGGACTGGTAGAGTTTGGCTCAAGTGAGTGACATGCATCACAGCACTGCTTTTAAAGGCCAGTGCTCAAGGGACAGTGGCTTCTTTTACATCCACTCTTTACAGTAAATGAAATAAGGACAACATTATCTGGGGACAGGGGATAGGAGAGCTGCTGCCTCTTCTTTCTTGCTGATATTCATCAAGCCTAATTTATCACTCTGGTAATCTAATGTTGGACAATTGATGGACAAAGGCTGGCAATTTTTCTTAGTTCCATGACTGAAATAAAATTATTGCTTCCAGTCTGGGTACCACATGCAGATCTTTCTTTTGCGTCTGAGAACTGGCAAATTCTGAGGAGCAAGCAGAAATATTTATTATTCCTTAAAAAAATTCTACATTGGATGGAATTTGACAAGACAATTTTCTAACATTGGAGAGAGTTAAACATCTAGTGCTGGAGGTAAGCTATTAAAATTTCTTAGATCCTGCCATATGTCCGTAAGTGCAATTTACAGCAGCAACAACATACGTCCGACAAACATTTTTTCAAGTTGTTAAGCTAAACTATCTTATTTCACCTCGGTACATATACATATTCACACCAAAAGCTCATTTATAGATTTGCCTTAAATAGGAAGCTGGCATTTAAAGTTCATGTAGCTCATTTATTTAGCGCAAGTCAGCTTACACAGTCTAACTTGAAGTCTATATTGAGACATAGTAAAAGCACAGTCAGCAGATTGAAAAGTGACTTTTCCCATCTGTTCACCAGTTGTGAGACCACATCTGAAATACTGTGTCCATTTGGGGACTCCCAGTGCTAGAAAGATATTGACAGATTGCATAAGTTCAACAAAGAGCCACCAGGATGACTGAGGATGGATCACACAGTAATCAGAGTGTGGCTGAAGGAAATGAATTTATTTAGCCTCAGAGAAGGTTAAAGGGAAATCCTGCTGTCCACAACAGGAGAAGCATAGGGCTAAGATAATAGGCATTTGGTAAAAGCAGGAATATGGCAAACTGAATTAGTACAAAGAAATTCTGTATCGCTGCCAAGGTTGTAAAATCCTGGGGTGGAGTGTCAGATGAGCACAGATTCTCTCAATTCAGAGATACTCAAAACTCTCATGGAAGTAGCCTGGGGTAACTTGCAGCACTAAGACTTGCTTTGATCATGAGGTTGAGTGAGAAGACTTCTGAAGATTCTGTCCAACCAGATGGTCCTGTGATTCAATGATTGATGTCTTGTCATTGTTTATGGATGGCAGTTTAAGAGCATACAAAGAAAAGTATCCACAGTTGCTTTACAGTCAACAGCACATTTCAGATTGAACAGCCTATTTACTATTTCACTCTATATGCCCTTGAAATTAGTGTTTTCATGGGCAAAATTTTAGTTCAAGGCGGTGTTTATGAGGTCCTTCACAGCCACTTTTTATGAGCAATAAAAAAAGACTTGTTTATTTGAATTGCATTTCCGTCAAGCATTTCAGCCGTGACTGAACACAGAATCATCATGTAACATCAAACACCACCTTCTCTCCTTTGTGTGAGAAGCCAGTGTCTATTGGCTCAACAGCTTCTAGGAACTTGCCCATCTTAATTTTCTGCAGGAGTTCGGAAATAAAATTAAGGAACACATTTTCCTTAGCTATGGGATCCCCAGATGATTTGATCTGGAGACATTGTAAAGATTTGCAGCAGTTCACTACACTCTCTGAGACACTAGGAGCAGCAAAAATACATCTTAAGCTAGAAAGAGTGTACCAAGTACAGCACAATAGTAACACCCCTGAGATGAGTGAAAGGCCACTGCTGGCTGTTTGTAAGAAAAGGAAAGGGAAGAACCACAGGCTGTTACACCATATATTATACAAGAGCTCTAATTAGTACAAAGCATGGTATGGAATTATGTCTGCTGGTAAACCAAAAAACAAACAAACAAACAAAAAACCCCCTGTGATTAAATTGATTTGGGAAATGAAATAAACAGGAATAGAATAATTGAAACTTCTGGCTTCTTATTTAGTCATCAAAAAAATCTATTTTGCAAAAATCTAGGAGCATTCCATTTATAGTGACAGAAGTGCTGAAGGACTAAAAGCAAGGCCCTTCATAAAGAGATTGCCTGAATTAGTAAAGACCTAAGGCAATTCTCCTGAAATATTTTTAATTTAAAAAAAACAACTGTATATTGCAAGTTATTCCTTGATACTCCATTCACATTCTGTCCTCTGATAAGAGCATAATATCGAGCTATAATCAAAGCAAGCAGTAATACCTTTGACGGAGGAAGAGATTTTGTTTACCAGCTCTTTTGTAAGGAGTACAGAAGAGGAAGGATGAGGTTGCTGATCCAGAAACTACCTGAAATAGTAATGCAAATTTATCTAAGTGATATAAAGTAAAGGAGCATTCCTCTTCAGGATAGCAGCTCCTCTAAAGTTTGGGATAAGAACTGTTCAAGCATCAGTGCCATAGCCATAGAGTAAGCAAAGCATCCTGATTCCTCTTATTGGAGAGCAACAGTACAGTGAACCAGGGTCTCCAACCATCCACTGAGACAACACTCCATTGAACCTCAGAATTTATGCCTATGAGAATGACATCAGGCACACAGCGAAATGCTAAGTAGAAACTATTGATAGGTTTAACGAAGCTGGACCCTACCAGAAGGGCAGCAGTGCCAGCTGGAGATAATCCTTGGTGAACCTGGTTGGCAAAAGAGATTTTTTGAAAGGTTACTGAATATAGAACCAATAGCAGCTGTTGTCTTTACCTTTGCAGTCTTGTAAATAAATATGCAATCTTTTATTTTGCTCTTGACAGAATATGCAAATGCTCTGCTCTTCCTTACACCTCTCTGGCAGCATCCCCAGCTTCCTATGAGGAACAGAAAATATGTGCGAGCTGGGATGCTTTCAACTCAAGATTTGAGCAGCTGTTTGGACCAAAGGCGTCGCCTTTACACTACTCCAGGAGGTAGTCTGGGAACAGGGAAAACTAGGAGACAGGCTCAGGCGTGAGGGGCGTACACCAGCTCGGACCCGCCACGCTCTCCCTTCCTCTACCCTCCTTTTCACGCCGGCAGCGCCGCCGCTGTTGCCTCCCGAGTGAGCCGCAGCCGACACCGCGTCCCGCGCCCGGATCACAGCAGGCGGAGCCGCGTTCCCCCTTCCCACCCGTCTGCCCGCCGCTGCGGCTGCGACGACAGCTCCGCGCCCCGCCCGAGCCCTTCCCCGGGCGGCGGGGCCGGGCCACCCCGTGCCGCCCCGTCTTGTCCCGCCCCACCGGCATGCAGAGGCCGTCGCCGCCGCCTCCAAACTTTCGACGGACCGCAGCGTGCCGCGCCGCTGCCCTGTCGCCACGTTGGAAAGAGCCACCCCGGTGAGTGTGCGAGGGGAGGGCGGAGGCAGGGATGCGGAGGGATGGGTGCCGTGCCGGGGGAGTGGGAATAGCCGCTGCTGTGCTAGACGAGGGAGCTCGGCTTCCTGCCCTCCTCCGGGAGACCGGCTCCTGTGGCCGCTCTAGCCTCCCGGAGCGGGAGGGAGCTGAAAATGGGATAGAGCAAACCGAAGAGCGCAGCTGGCGCGGGGCACGGACGCTGGATGAGCGGACGGGCAGAGGCGGCACTGAGAGCCGCGCTTGCCGCCACCAGCGCCTCCAGCAACCCCAAACCCTTCAGCAGCGCAGGCACTGCGGTCCTGGTGGAAATGTTGCTTGCTAATGACATCGCGTCTTCTGCCTGTTTTGCGGTCAGTGCGGTCTGAACCGTCTGTGGACCTTTTTCTGCCGAAGTTAGATGCCATTTGATACCTGCCCCTGAAGGTGGTCTGACTGCTGGCGGGGGAAAAATGGGAAAAAACCCTCCGGTGCTGTGCAATATGCAAGATGTGCAAGTAAATGCTGTGAGCTGGAGGATTTATACCAAAAAGAGCAGAAGGAGTTCTATCAAACAGTATCTGAGTTACCAAATGCCGTGTCAGTTCCTCCCCAGCCTAAAGCAGCTGATGCTTTGTCCACTTAACTGTCCCACCGACAGTGTCAAACTTGTCCAATGTATTTCATTGCTTGATGACGCACCAGCTCATCGTTGCCTGAAACACTAGTCGTCCCTCTGCTCTCCCTTTTCTTTACCCTGTTGACAAGACCAAAACGCCTTTTGTCAGTCCAGACAGGGCAGTAACGAATAGAAGTAGTGGAACAAAAGAAGGCTGTGATAAGGTGTGGTTAAAAAAAAAAAAAAAAAAAAATTTAATGGTGATTTCAGTAGAATGACAGGGGCTAGAGAAACAACTGGAAGTATTTTGGGGAAGTAAAGGATGTTAGCTGGCTGAGTTGTGTCCTGCCTCGATTTATGTCGAAGAAGGGAAAAAAAAAAAAAAGTGAAATCTGCTTTCCCTCTCACCCTTCTACTATAATGTGTAAGTGTGACCTGCTCTTATTTTGCACTGAAAAAATTACGAGATTTTACAGCACCTGAAGGTTCTGCAACCTCTTGGATATAGATATAGAGGTTTAAAGAAAAAGCCCAGGAGAGTTTTGAACTTCGGCATAACCTTGGCTGTGCAAATTGTGGTGGGTCTTACCCGTTTTTAACCTGGTGGACTAAAGGAGTACTGATGAGGAACCCTTTCCTGCCGGCCATGCTTAAGCTAGTGTTTGATAACTGATTATATTACTAAAATCTGCAGTGTAAGCGTGTGTGAACAGCTGGAACATCATGGCTAGGTATCTTGCGGTGTTTCACATGTCAGGCTTAAACTGTTAATTGTACAGTGAGTGCAGGCTAAACAGTGTATCATAATTGTAACCACTTTAGTTGGGGGAAAAAAAATGCCTTTCAGTTAATCACAGAATCACAGAATGTTAGGGGCTGGAAGGAAGCTTGAAAGATCATCCAGTCCAACATCCCTGTCACATCCCTGTTAGGACCACTTTTTTTTTTTTTTTTTACAGTCCAGTTTTCTTTTTTTTTTTTTTATTTAAATTCCCCCTTCTCCCCTATCTCTCCCCTTTCCTCTCCGTCTCCTATTTTTTTGCCCCATCTTCCTCCTTTTCTTTCCATCTCCTTCCCTTCTTCTCAATCTTTGCCCTTTGCCCTCATCTTCCTCCTTTCCTCTCCATCTCCTTCCTTTCCTCTTCATCTTCCTCATTTCATCTCCATCTTCACCCTGTCTCCCTCCTTTCAGCACCACCTCCCCTTTTCCACCATATCAGCCCCTTTCCCACCCCACACTGCATTTTCCCCTTTTTTTCCCCCAAACCCAGAGCACCTGAGTTCTGTTGAAGTCTCCTCCTACCCCAGGTGTGACCACTTTGCACTCCCTGCCTGGTCCCCTTTATAACCTGCCCCAGGAAAGGCAGAAGCCCTGAGCTCTGCCCAATTGGGATCCTCCTCATCACTGGTGAGTCCTTATGCTGTGCACCAGGGTGAATGGGAGTGGGATCTAAAAGGCCGGGGGGCCTGGTGGCTCCCTTGTTCACAGGAATGATCTCGATCATTCTGACATCATCCATGAATGCTGACTGGGCCTCTTTACTTAGGGTGAGCACCTTTAAGTTTAGCTGCTTCTTTCTGCTTGCTTAAGTATTTGGCTGAACTGCGAGCTTGTGGGGGAGTAGTATTGTGTTGTTACAGAATTGTTTTGGTTGGAAAAAAACTGTAAGATCATCAAGCCCAA
Source organism: Eubucco bourcierii (assembly GCA_013396675.1). Lineage (NCBI taxonomy): Eukaryota > Metazoa > Chordata > Aves > Piciformes > Ramphastidae > Eubucco > Eubucco bourcierii. The sequence goes on along the minus strand of VWZE01006812.1, from coordinate 548,122 downwards.
ACTTCAACCCAACACCAGCATGGACATTAAACCATGTCCCAAAGTGCCACAACTGCACAATGCTTGAACACCTGCTGGGCAGCCTGTTCCAATGCCTCACCACTCTTGTAGTAAAGAAGTTGTTGCTCATGTCCAACCTAAACCTCCTCTGGCACAATTTCAGGCCATTTTTTTCTCGTTCTATCTCCTGATACCAGGGACAAGACACCAACCCTTACCTCACTGCACCCTCCTTTCAAGAGGTTGTAGAGAGCAGTGAGGTCTCCTCAGCCTCCTCCAGATTACACACCCCCAGTTCCCTCAACCACTCCTTAGCGGCCCTATTCTCCAGACCCTTCACCGACATCATTGCCTGGACACTCTTCAGCCTCCCAATGTCCTTCTTGTCCTGAGGGCCCCAAAACTGAACCCAGGATTTGAGGTATGGCAGTCAATCTGCTGCTTTTGCAGAAAGTGATTGCACTAAGAAATTTTTGGGGGTGTTGTACGGGTTGCAAGCAAACACAAAGGACTCAATCACCTGCTGGTAGACAAGCTTTATCAGTATAGAAAATGACACCTAAGGATAACACTGACAGTTTATGGGGACAGAGTAGGGATGAAAATTTGCAATGAAGTTTAAACAGCTACGTGAAACTGAAGGCATCGATAGCTAGACTGTCTATTTAGGCAGTTCTGAATTTGAGCTGGACTAAGCTATGTGGAACATGCGGTGCCGTGCAAGTGGCATTTCTTCTCTTGCTTTCTTAAGGAAATGCATGAGTGGAGAAGTAGAGTTAGCAACTCAGGTTTGGCTTTCCCTTCAGTGGCAAACAATGGTGTGTTGTTTTGTGTTCTGGCAGTTTCTTAGTGTTTCCCCCAGTCAGGCCACGAAGTCCCCAGGTGCATTGTGCTCATTTAGCATGCTACTCATAGTCTGGGCAGTCTTCATGGGGGACATGCATGTTTTATGTAGCAGTGAAGTCCAAGGCAACAAATAACTGTAGAACATCCGGATGTTCAACTGTACTGAAGTCTTAGGGTGGCATAGAATTTGGCACAGACTGTGTAGGGAAGGCAACGAAAATGTGATTTTGATGCCAGTGGTGAAATTCTTACTGACATCAACAGGGGAATGATTTGCTCTTCTCTATGACTGCAGTCAGAAATGATTCTGTGATTGGCAGCCTCCAAGGAGCTGTGTTTTCTGAAACATTACACAGAAAGGAAATACTATGTGTACCTGACTTCTGTTTCAGCATGAAAAGGTTACACAGTCGTTTTAGAGAAACACTACTATTTCAAATTCTTTTAGACTGGTATTCTTGCTTGCCTTGTGGCTCAAACCTTTCTAAAAGAAAGTTTCTTAAAGAAAACTGTCAGCAGTTAGTTCTCTGGTATTAAGGAGAGGCATAAACCTATAAGAATGGAATAACTATTTAAAGGAAACACATTTCATTAAGGAAAAGCTGGAATATTATTATGCTAATAAAGTTTGGATCATGCCATTCCGTGTAGAATTCCCAAAGTTATTAATGTAAGTTTTATGCTACATCAGCAGTAGTTCTAGGTATTGGATTTGGAAGGATATGCTGCCCAGCAGGATCTTAATCCTCTGCATTTACTTAGGCAAACTTTGTCTTTGCAATGCTTTTGAAATCTGTCCCAATTTTCAGCAGGAGTCATGCTTGAACAATATTGCAGGATCAGGCTTCAAATGTAAGAATTGAGATATATTAAGATGGATCTTCTCTTATTCCTGCAATGTGGAACGTGGGCTAGAAGGGGAAAGAGATGTAGCTTTATCTCATTGCTTTTTGTCTTAGCCACTGTGTACTGACGTCTCCACATACTCTTATACTACTTCCTTTCCAGGGACAGCACAGTTGCTTGTACCAGGCTGCTGGAAGGATGGGACCCCTAGAAGCAGCAGGAGAAGAAAATCAGACAGATGAAATGAAAATGGAGCTGTTCACAAAGTTGTACTTGTCAAGATACACCACGCCGCTCAATGAATTGGCTCTGGATCCTAAACCAGAACTGAAGGACAGTACAACACTAGTTGAAGTGCAAATAATTCTGATCTTTGCTTACTGCTCCATCATACTGCTAGGGGTGGTCGGAAACTCTCTCGTGATCCATGTGGTCATCAAGTTCAAAAGCATGCGCACAGTGACTAACTTCTTTATTGCCAACCTGGCTGTGGCTGACCTGATGGTGAATACGCTATGTCTGCCCTTCACTTTGGTTTACACTCTGTTGGGAGAATGGAAGCTGGGCCCAGTCTTGTGCCACCTGGTGCCTTATGCCCAGGCTCTTGCTGTGCACGTGTCTACTGTTACTTTGACTGTGATTGCTTTGGATCGACATCGTTGCATCGTCTACCACTTGGAAAGCAAAATCTCTAAGCGAATCAGCTTCCTGATTATAGGAGTTGCCTGGGCAGTCAGTGCCCTGTTGGCAAGTCCTCTGGCCATCTTCCGTGAGTACTCGCTGATTGAGATCATTCCTGACTTCAAGATTGTGGTCTGCTCTGAGAAGTGGCCAGGGGAGGGACACCTCAACTATGGCACCATCTACAGCATCTCCATGCTCCTTATCCAGTATGTGCTGCCCCTAGCAGTCATCTCCTATGCCTACACCCGTATTTGGACCAAGCTCAAAAACCATGTTAGTCCTGGGGCAGGGAATGATCATTACCACCACCGGCGGCGGAAAACCACCAAGATGCTGGTGTGTGTGGTTGTGGTGTTTGCTGTCAGCTGGCTGCCATTTCATACTTTCCAGCTAGTCAGTGACATTGACAGTCAGGTGTTAGACCTGAAAGAGTACAAACTGATCTACACAGTGTTTCATGTCATTGCCATGTGCTCAACATTTGCTAACCCCCTTCTCTATGGCTGGATGAATAACAACTACAGGACGGCCTTCCTCACAGCCTTCCAGTGCGAACAGAGGCTGGACTCCATCCACCCTGAAGTATCAGCAGCTTTCAAAGCCAGAAAGAAACTAGAAGCAAAGAGGATTCAATTCCCAGGAGACTCTTTCACACAACCTACCAATGTCTAAGATGTCTGAATATAAAGAAGGAAAGAATATGTTGTGGACAAAGGGATATATCCATTTTGACACGTGTTTTTAATGCATAGTTTTATTCATAAAAGGTGAAAGAAAAAAAGCAAGAAAGTCAGGCAAGGTCGTATAATTTGGTGGTAGTGGATTTGCATCAGGAGTATGTAACTATACAACTGCTGCCTCTAAGAGGGTAAGAGACGCTCCCATCCCTCCTGTTTATTTCTGAGAAGTCTAAATGACAAAGGCAGAGTTTACTGGCTTTGCTATGAGATATGTATTACAGCTGATTTGTAGCACAGGAGTACTTATGGTGGGAGCAGATCATTTTTACATTGGATATGGAGATCAAGGAGAGCAGAGATCTGGCAGGAGAATGAAGCTTGTGGGAGGGCGATGGGCTGTACTGGTTAAAACTCAAACTTTTCAGACCCCTTCTCTCCCACAGACGTCTTTTGCAAAGACAAGAGAATTAAGAAGAGAAATATGTTACTGGGTTTCGGATGGTACTGAAATACTTAAAACCAGAGTATTTGAAATATACTAAGGAAACCTCCCCCCAAAAAAACCAACCCCCCACCCAAACAACAGAGTCAGTGTGAAGAAAGGTCAAGTTTCTATGTAAAATAAAATGTGGGGTTTGATCAATAAAATAAGGTAAAAAGTCAGCTCTTAAGAACTGGCTGTGGTTATGCTGGTGAGAAAATCACGAGCGTGTGACCTGATCAGTCATTCTCTGCAGATCCTTACCTTTCATTCTGCACTGGGAACAGCTCACAAGTGCAGTGCTTTGAAGTGGCGTTTGAGGGCAGGGGATGCAGGTTCAGGTCTTTTGTAAGCCTTTCATAAACTGCCAATATTTTAATTTTCAGAATCTGCTTAAATGTCTAATGTGTTATTAGCTCCACAGGCTTGAATTGTTGCTGCTTTCTCCATGGATAATAAAACAGCAGATAATTTTGATCCTCTTGAAAGGCTGCTTAATGGTAATGTGCTTTTCCTTGTTGTGGTTTTATGTCATGCACTCATCTCGTCTTGGAGCTTTTTCCATCTTTAGCCTTTGAAAAATTTAAGAACATCTGAATGACTGTAACCTAATAACAGTATGCTAGGTTTATGTGATAACTTATCAGTTATTCTGCATGCTGTAGTTAATAGTTAAGTTCCTTTTTTGCTCAGGTATAAAATTTTAATCTGTTTACTGTGTTGTACACAGCAATGTTCAATTCCTCTGTGTCTTTATTTAGCCTCTTTGAACTTGTTAAAGAGACTAAGAAAATTTCAACCCATGTTTATTCCAAGCTGTCCTGTTGCTTATCTAGAATAAAAATAAGCATGGTACTTTCCCTTGGAGTCACTTTATACAGATACATTTCATCTGCCTCATTTTTTTTCCCTCTCCATTTTTCATTGTTCCTAAATTAATTTTGTTCTCTCACAAATTAAAAAAAACCAAACCAAACCAAAACGACGAAACTGCAGTACAGAAGTGTTACTGGGTTTTAATCCAGTGGGGAAATTCATCTTTGTGTATGCATTATTTGACACCATCCTTTAAATATCCATGAAATCATTTGGACTTGGATTTTCATGAACAGAGAAGAGAGGTCTAGAGAGTTGGTTAGTGTTTACTCAAGCAGGAAAAAGTATCCATCATTCTTAAATAGTTTTACAAAAATAGATTCTCAGCCATGTTGAGAGCATGATATTGTCCACAAGTTATTTTTGTCTGACTATTAATAATATTCAAAATTTAAGCACAAAACTGTTCTGGTGAGGAAGGATTACAGAATTGTGCAATTATTATGGACATCAATCATGTGTATCAGTTACAGTTGACTTTGAGTCCTTCATCAAGAGTATTATTGCCATAAATAGCCTCCTTTATTTAAAAAGCAGATTACTTAGAACTTCTAGTTCAACTCCTTTAAGCCTGTTACAGTGTGGTATGTAGACAGTTTTGAAGTGATCATGACTGTGTGTGCTATAACTACAATTACTGAGCTAATTCTCCCTAATTTTAAGTCTGCTTTATGTCATACTGTCTAAAAGTGATTAATTACAAACTCTCTTTTGGTCTCTATTTTACTGTTTCCTGAGCATTTTCTGCAGCCACATATCGAACCCAGGTGAATGCACTGACTTATTGTATTGCTTTTCTCTCTGCTGTGTGGAGGTGGTGGTGTCTGGGTCAGTACCCACTTCAGAGTCACATACCTCCGTGCCATGTCCCACTGCAGGTTGTGGATTTTCCTGCTGCCACTGGAAGACAGGATATGGAAGCAGCAGCATGAACAACCTGCTTAGCTAGTCCTTGGCACTTGAATTCTGACCGAACACAGCTATGCACTTTAGTATCCCTTAATGTTGTAGGAAAATTAGACGCTTTTCTTACTAAAAGCACTGAAGTAACAGCATCCTTCAGAGTTGCCCCAAGTCTCAGCTGTCACAAGAATGTGGAAACAATAGGGTTTGTCCCCATTTCTTCTAAAGGAAAGTGAACCTATAAGCAGGCTCTAACTACTGGACTGAGTAACCTGCAGGGGAGCCTTTGTGCTGCCTGAAATAGGAACCAGAATCCAGGTTTCCTCATTCACTTGTTAGTGCTTTAATTAGTTTTCTGAAAAGCATTCTATTCTCTTTTTCCATTGAATAGCTGCGAGTTTTATACAAAGCCAAAGGACACCAGCAGCAACCCTCACTGAAGAATTTGCAGGTATGTGGTGCCATTGCTGATTCAGGGCAAGAATTTGAACAAACACACCTCAGTGTATAACAGAGCTGTGCAAAAGCTGTTTGATAAGGTTATGTTTGTTGGCAATAATTGTTGCCCCACAGTTGTCACAACCATGTTTTCTATAAAATGTCTAATGGGCATACATACGTTTCCAAAATACTGACAAGAAGTCAGCTAAATAGTAGTAACAAAGGAAAGTATTACCTGCATTTTATCTGTCAGATCACAAAAGAACCACTGGGTTCGCAGATTAATGTAATCCATTTTCTCACTACATAGTTTATAAACTCCCTTAGGGATTTTTCTTGTTTTTATCCATGTAATGACCATAAAGGATTAATTTTGTCTTTGAACACTGAGTTATTCACCTGGGTCTGTCATTATAAATGCCACTCCACAATAAAGGATCTACTTCATGCCAGGTTCCTTGCCCTAAGAAGCTAGGAGATTTATGTAAACCTATGCAAGGTTTACAAGAAAAGAACAGAAGGATGGTGAGAAGGTCTGAGCTGCTAAAATTGGAGAAATAAATCAGAGGATGAGTGGCTACCTGAGGAAGCATGAAAGAGAGCACAAGAGTGAGGCTAGTAAGAATGTGATTGATTTATAGACTTTCCTTCTTCCCTTGGACTGAGCAGTGAGAGAAACACGTTCAGATTAAACCAAGGCAAATGAAGATGCAGATCAATTGTATGCATAAAGGAAAGTGTTGCCCAGGGAAACTGAGGACCTTTGAGAAGAAATTCCCATGATCATTCGTTCAATCCTTAAAATTCACATCATAGTCTCAAGCAAATGAAGCTATGTATATACATTATTTCACCTAAATGTGACATAGGAAACAATTCTGTACTGATAATGTATCAGAACCAATGGATGTGTTATTAATTCTGGCCAGTACATGCAGTGAATAACACATATGTACCTCTCATAAGCTCATTCCAGATGGGATATATGAAAAAGATGCTGCTTGGGTTAAAAATCACCTATCAGATTTCATTGAGCTGATCTTGAAGGAAAAGAGCTTCAATCTATGAAACTTAAAGACTGTGGAATTACTTATCTAATGATGGAGTCACAATTTATATATGTGTGTGTGCACGTGGGTTGTTTTTGGGGTTTTTATTTGTGGGGGGGTGTGGGGTACAGCATAAGAGAAGCAGACTATAGTCTGCCTCTTGGATTCAGAGGGGAATTTGCACAACTGGAGTTTATATGAAATAGACTTTTATCTGTATAGTTCACAACTCTCATAATCTTAACTCTGCTGTACAGGTTATTTTTGACGGTAGAATATTTGCTTATGCACCAAACTATTTCTATTCCTTCAAGGTTACCCAGGAAAGCAGAAGTCTAAGGCAATTGCCTTGTTTGCTGTTATCCTGCAAAATTAGGTCTGTTTGTATTCAGTTAGATATTAAAGTTTGGTGGTAGCATGGTGACTTTTAAATTTATTGAAAGTAAGGAAGCTGATGCAACAGCTAGCCTTGCTCTCATTGCACACTGGCTGAGGACAAGCCCATTTTAGCTGAGCATGGCTATACATGGTTACACAACCATTTCCCACTGAACCAAACCTGATGATAGGAGCTGAGGTAGAGACACACTTTCCCAGAGGGCTAAGGGAATCAGTTTTTCAGTGCTTCATATCTCTGTTTATGCTGCTGTGAGAACAACACACACTGCATTTGGCAGTGTTTTATCCCAGTGGATTACCCCACAGTGTAATCATGAGTGCCACAAGTCTGCTACCTCTCAAATTCAATGCAGTCCAGTTTGCAGAGCTCTGAGACAGCTGAAAGTTAAGTGTCCACAGGTGCCCTTTTAGTGAGTGCATGGAAGCTATTTACTGGCATAGGGAGAACTAAGATAGCTGTAGGTGGGTAAGTCTGGGCTGATGACAATGTAGTCGTGGCAGATTTCCCCTCAGGGTGGCTCATCCTGCGTGCCTTAGTGCTAGACTGAGGTTTGATCTGGTACCTCTTTCTATCTGTAGTACTGACATGCCCCAAAGCACCAAAAGCTGACTGCCACTTTGTAATAGTATGTGAAACAAGTGAAGTACTGGAATTACAGCACACTGGTCAAAGGTGATTATGCCAAGATCTAAATACTGTAAAAGAGAACTGGATGCAGCAGCCATGGTGAGGTAGGAGGGTGCAACAGCATGATGTCTCTTCTGTCAGTGCAGCATGAAGCAGATAGTCCTTTACGCACTGCTGATTGTGGGGGACAGAACAAACTTTCTTCCCCAGAAGAGCTGCCTCAGTTTAAAATGCAGTGCTCACAGTCAAATTTCTGCATGGGATCAAACTCCTGGTCAGGAGCAGGCAATTTATCCAGCTCACAGAGTCACTGGAACATCTTGATGAATTCCTCACTTCTGCATAAAAATCCTACAATACAAAAAGTAGACACAACACATTTTACATTTTCCAACCTAATCATCTTTATCTCAGATAAAGGAGCTAATGATTTCCTTGCATTTGATGGTTCATTTGATGGTGTAAAGGACTTGGAAACTCTAAAGGACCAGTTAAAAACAGAGGAACATTTCTCAAGCATGGACAACTACCCCTGCATGCACTGAACTACACAAGAGTTGCTTGTGTTTGCATGCATTCTTGAGATTTAAAACAATAAAGCTGCTGGCTGATTATTTTGAAATTAGACTATGTAACAGGTCTGTAAAAATAAAGCTTTGTGAATATAACACTGAGAAAATGGCATCTCTTTTTTCTTTTCTTTTTTTCTTTTTTTTTTTTTCTGCAGGATTTAAGAATACAAACAATATTTCATGGCTAGGATTGTAAAGATGCCTGATCATTAAAACTGAAGATTATAGATTATTTTTTAGTTAAAACATTACTTTTGCTTTATCAAATTGCTTAGGACTTCTTCCTTTTTTCCCTGACAAATTCAGTGACAAGAGTAACTCAAATAAATTGCTTTATTAAGTCCAGTAGTTTTTTTCCTAAAGGAAATGTTTACTAGGCTTATGAAATGTGCTATTTGTGGAGACATGTCTGATCAAACTTCCAATTTCATTATTGAAGTAATGCTGTGGGAAGCAGCTAAGACCCTTTCAGAAATTACTCCATCATCATCAATACCGATTTTAAATGCATGAGCTCTATTTTATCCCAACCTTCCTCATTTTTTCCTTCTAGAGCTATTGAAACCCTTAGCAAGAGAGAAGGAACATTACTGTCCCTCTCCTAGATGGGAAAACCAGGGCAAAGGCAAGTAAGAGGATTGCTGGGTGTCATGTGGTCCACGCACATTGCCTGTGGCAGTGCCTGTGTGTGGGTGCATCTTGCTGTTCCAGATGGCTGGAGCTGAAGGCTTCCAAACTCTCTGTAGAAACAGGCTGGGAGTCTCTCCAATTACTATTATTTTGTTAAATAAAACAAGAATATAAAGTGAAACTGAGCAGTGTGTTGCTGATAGTCCACACCACTGAGTTAACATGCTCCTTGGCACTGTTTTGGACTCTGCCAGCTAGCGTTATCCCAGACAGACTTTATGCACATGCAGAACAGGCTGTTCATGGCAGATCATGTGGCCAAGACTAATATGGCTCTGTCCTCCAGCACTGTCCTGTCATGGACAGTGATAGGACCTCAGGCACTCAGTGTCACCTTTCAGAGCGTATAGCACACCCCAGTGGGTTCATGCTATGAAAACCCTTCACTGCTGGGCTGCAATATGTTCTCTCCCTTGGTTCAAAAGTCTTTTGAAAATAAATCTGAGGGATGAAGGGGTGCCACACAAGATACAGAGGAGGTATAAGACTAAAACCCACAGAAATTGTAGGAGAGCTACTACTGATACACATTATATGACCACAGGGTCAGAAGAGCAGTGCACTGCCATATTTTATTGAACTATAATGTGTGTAAAGGAGGTTCTCCATCCACATATGAAGACTAAGCTAATGTGTAGGCAGCAATGATTTTCTTGAGTACTATACTCAAACACCAACCTAATTTAGTAGTATAGTTGTGGTTGTTCTGAACAGCAAAGGTAATGCTGGAATGCTATAGTTCTCTGAAAACAAAAACCATGAAACTCCCAATGTGACTCTGTGGCCAAGAAGGGCAACGATACCCTGGGGTCTATTAGAAACGGTGTGGTTAGTAGGTCGAGAAAGGTTCTCCTCCCCCTCTGCTCTGCCCTGGTGAGGCCACATCTGGAATATTGTGTCCAGTTCTTGAACTGAGAGTTCAAGGACCTCAGAGAACTGCTTGAAAGATTCCAGTACAGAGTCACAAAGATTATTAAGTGAGTGTAATATCTCCCTTATGAGGAAGGGCTGAGGGAGATAAGGCTCTTTAGCTCAGAGGAGACTGAGAGGGGACCTAATTAATGTTTATAAATATGTGAAGGGTGAGTGTCAGGAGGATGGAGCCAGGCTCTTCTCAATGATCTTCAATGATAGGATAAGGGGCAATGGGTGCAAGCTGGAGAATAAGAGGTTCCACGTGAATATAAAGAAAAGCTTTTTCACTGGGAGAGTAACAAAACACTGGAACAGGCTGCCCAGAGAGGTTGTAGAGCCTCCATCTCTGGAGACATTAAAAAAACCCAGACACATTCCTGTGTGACTTGCCCTAGGTGATCCTGCTCTGTCAGGGAGGTTGGGCTTGATGATCTTTTGAGGTCTCTTCCCACTCCTGGCATTCTGAGAATTTTTGTCCTATTGTCAATACAGCCAACCAGCATTGTTGTTGTTTACTTGCTTTGCACAGCTATTGCAACAGGTATAAACTGTGAACATATGTGTGTGTGTATGACCTACATTTATATCTACATCTATCTATATAAAACAAAGTGAGGATCCAGTCTCAAAGGGCTTGAATCCTATGTATTGAGCTTAGAGATCATGGTTACTGACGTGATTACTCTCAGTAGAGGCACATGGCAACAGAAAAAGTCCTGGAAATTGTACTAGTCAGTATTATATGCAGACAGCCAAGAAACTCTAGTTAAGTAACAGTCATTTCTGCTTTTGTAGGTGAGTGGTGAAACTTTACCAATTGGGTTGCAATAGTTTATTGTCTCCAGCGCAGAGATCCTATGTGAATCCTCTCAAACTACGAGAAATAATGGCAGGGAGAAACAGAACTAGAGAGAAAGGAAAAAGTAGACTATAACAAAGGCAACCACATTGTCTATGATAAGCTTGCTTCCTTCAAGGCTGAAAATCCATGGTTAGCTCAGTTGACTGGAATTGAAGGTAGAAAAAGGAAATGAAGAGAGCTCATTACATTTGGGATCCTCATTTTTATTTGCTTGCTTTCTTCTAACAGGGAAGCAAAGGGCCTGCTCTCCAATTCTATGTGTAATTGACTACCAAGACACAGATTGAAATAAATAATACTGCCCTGCATAATTGCTATTCAAAAGCTTAAGCCTGAAATACACCCTAAAAGGATGTGTGCAGGTTTAGTAATCTCATTTATCATCCTTTCCTTTTTTAGTACTTGTGCCTATGCAATGAATGCTGATTTAAAGTACCAGAAGCAGCTGCCTTTCTGAATCTTAAGTTAGCTGGAAACCCCAATGGTGTTTTAGATTATTCTTGATAAACTGCTGGTGTCTCTCATAATCTCTTCTTCTAGTTTAGGCTATAAGAACTCACAGTAACATCCCATAACCTTAATTCTTGTTTATTATTTAGCTATTATTGATAAACTCTTCATAATTTCACATGCACATGTTGCATATGTATGATACAACTCATTGTTAGCCTCTTTCATTTTTTGTTCTATAGTAGAATACAGCTATTCCAATCAATTAAAAAAATAAAATAAAAAAACCCCAATCCTTCATTTTTATTGCTTAGTTTACTACTCTTCTGAGACATAATACAAGTGATGATAGGAATTTTCTCTCTCATTGTGAGATTATGTATGTGGGATGTATTGTGATAGTTCAGTCTTGTGTATAGCTTGGTACTATGAAGTAGACTGGCTGCATAATGCTTAAATCTTGCTTTCTATATAAGTCACCCGTGCCTGCAACTTCAGCAACTACTTCAAATCACTATGCAAAACCCAGTAATACTGCATCAACAAGGAATCAGAAATACCTTCAAGGGTACTCAATGGGACAAGAGGCCAGGATGAGGTAGTTTGTGCCACTCACATGCCTTCTGACAGTCATGTACTTTGAAAGACACTGGACTTCTACCGAGGAAGGTGTTTTGCTTGCATGTTTTGTCATGTTACACAGAAAGGTGCTCGTCCTTTCTGGAGCAGATGAGCATTCATTGCATGGGCTCTGCTGCCTACTGAGCCTTCCTGCTGGCATTACTGTAGTGACCTTGAAATACTCTCATTCCACCTCACTATGTCCATCTCCACATCCAGTTTGCTATAAAAGAAAATTTCCTCTTGGGATCTACAAATGACAGTCCTTAAGGACCAGTTTATAGCATTATGTCTGCAAAAATCCAGAACAACTGACATTTAAACAGCAGGGGAGAGGTACAGAGGTACAACCCTACCACAGTAGGGCTTCCTGTTTAAATCAAATGCAATGTTGGCTTGTCAAAGCAAAGCAGGTAAAATGAGAAAGATCAGAGCACTGATGCCTTTTTTTTTTAATGTTGATAATTTCAGGTTAGAAACTACACTCGTGTTTTTCTGCTTAAGTCCCATCCATCACAACTGCTGAGGCAAAAAGCACATTAGAGGTGAATTACTAGGACTGCTTTTTCCAGCACAAACAGACTAAGCTGCACTTCTAACCTTTGCACCAGTGGGCATGTGATTGGTTTAGTGTTCATATCTTAACTTCTGTAAACTGATGTGCTTCATGGAAACATCAGCAGCATTTCATGGAATGCATCCCTTCACTTTGAAGCTGAGTAGTGGACCTTCATTTTGCCTGGCTACTTTGCAGTTCTAAGTGAGTATATGTGCTCTCAGACACAGGCTAGAGCACTCTCAGGATGTGGACCTTGCACAGTCAACTGTCCTTCATAGAATTCTGGTACATCCATGAGGATCAAAAGCCCGGACCATTGGCACATGGGCACTCTAACTCAAGGAAAATCATGCATGTTTGTGTAGTTTGCCACACTTCTTTCCTTACAGGAGAGTCTATGCCTTAAGACACCAATAAAGAGTGACTTTTAGCAGTGTTATTTTGGAAAGATTTTTCTGTATCTGCATTGGTATTTTAGAAACCATGTATTTATCTGGAGCACCTGTTAAGATACTCATCTCAACAGCCTTATTGAAAAGAATGACAGAGGGGAAGATCCCTCATGTGACCAGGCTTTTAACTCTGCCTCATTTCCTGAAACATTTTATTGATCATTCCTTGATACTTCCCTCCTGGCTTTAATGTTCAGAAAGTGTTTTGGTGACTTGAGTCTGGAGTCAAGATAGCTTTCATCCTTCTTCCCTGCCACCCTCACTAGAAAGATGATGCTGGCTCTCATTTCCAAATAACCCTGCTCAACAACATGGATACAAAGCAGGGCAGCTGGGTTCTTCAAAACACTGTGAAATTGTTCTAGTAGTTAAAAAAACCCACACCCCCAACAAGCCCAGCAGAGGCAACATCTGAACTAGGAATGAATTAATTAACTTTTATTTGTGAAAGTCATGTATGTGTAGAGCCTGACCCTCTCAAGGCTGTTAAGAACCTTTGTCTGCTGCAAATTTCAGTTTCTCACTAGACACCTTTCATAGGGAAAAAGCTAAGAGTCAACTCTGAACACAAACAGCCTAGTGTCATCATCAGGCCTTTAAAGAAGGACAAAACCTACACAGGCAGAATTGGCTATTAGGGTTAAACAGTTCACTGGATTTTCATTTTCTATTAACAGACACACAGCCTAACTGATTTTTACAACAGTTAATTTAAAAAATATGGACTAGGCAATGTTCCTAGTATGTTTTTACAATGTAACTACAGGACTGGTAAAAGGGAGATGTAGGCTATTAAGGCACAGATGAGTTCTCATTGCTTATAATCTTGGAAACACTGAATGCACACCCTGCTAGATCAGAACACCGTGGCACCTAGCAACTCAGGAGTACTTTGATCCTAATGTACTTTGGCAGGCATTTTACTCAGACTAACAGCATGCCACTTGAGGTCATGATTGGTTTGTAAATCCATGCTGAAGAGCTCTACTGAACTCTGTAAAATGATACCAGACTGAAGTATTCTTCTTCATGGACAGAACTAAAGACAAGAATGATTTCTTATTATCTTGTTATATTTATTGTGTTATACTCCAGTATCTGAAGGGGGCCTACAGGAAGGCTGGGGAGGGACTATTTACAAGGTCTTGTAATGACAGGACAAGGGGCAATGGGTTTAAACAGGCAGGGGGAAGATTTAAGCTGGATGTTAGGAGGAAGTTCTTTATGGTGAGGGTGGTGAGGCACTGGCACAGGTTGGCCAGGGAGGTTGTGGCTGCTCCGTCCCTGGAGGTGTTCAAGGCCAGGTTGGATGAGGCTTTGAGTAACCTGTAAGTGGGAGGTGTCCCTGCCTATGGCAGGGGGTTGGAACTAGATGATCTTTGATGTCCCTTCCAACCTTGCCATTCTATGATTCTATGATTTGATACAGAGTCATTAGTTGCCTAAGACAGACTTATCTATCTTTTAAATTTTTTTCTAAAAGATACTTGTTTTGGGTGAGACATTATGAGAAAAAGGAGAGAGAGAAATCAGATTTTGGCATTTACACCTGAGAAAGTTGTTTGAATCACTGGGAAAGGAAAAATGTTTATAATGCAGAAACGTACATTATGCACTATTTTTCTGGCACAAAATGTAGCAGAACATTCTCATTCACCATTTTCCAAAGGAGGACACAGAACCCAAAACAGTAGGAACTGTAAGCTGCTGACTAAATTCTCAGCTCCCATATATCACATCACTGTAGTTCTACTGCATGTACTGCGTGTAGCTAAACACATTGTGGCACCAGCCTGCAGAACCAGCTCTTATACGCACTCAGTTTCAGGTAGAAGTAGTAAAAAGGAATGTTCTCTTTAGTGCTATGATACACTTCTCATGTGCCCTACTCTTTTTCTCTTTGGAGCTTTGTTTTGCTCCATTATTGGTAGATACTACTTGTGTCCTCTCATATCTGAAATACCTCCTGAGGCAAGAGGGAGAACAGAGGGGAAACAGGCTCTGCAAGCCAGAGCGGCCAGTGCTATGGTCATACCAGGTGCCAACAGCAATGGCCATGTGGCAAGAAAGGCTGTTGGAAGCTCTGGGGTTGAAGATAGAGGTTAGGAGCAATGGAGATGTCTGGGACCAAGATTACAAGAAGCTAAGGTATGGGAGGTTGATGGAAAGAGAAATAGAATCATAGAATCATAGAATGGTAAGGTTGGAAGGGACCTCAAGGATCATCTAGTTCCAACCCCCTGACATAGGCAGGGACACCTCCCACTAGTACAGGTTACTCAAGGCCTCATCCAATCTGGCCTTGAACACATCCAGGGAGGGAGCATCCACAACCTCCCTGGGCAACCTGTTCCAGTGCCTCAGCACCCTCACTGGAAAGAACTTCCTCCTAACATCTAGTCTAAATCTCCCCTCTGCCAGTTTAAACCCATTGCCCCTTGTCCTGTCATTGCAGGACCTTGTAAATAATCCTTCCCCAACCTTCCTGTAGGCCCCCTTCAGATACCGGAAGGCTACTATCAGGTCCCCTCGAAGCCTTCTCTTCTCCAGGCTGAAGAGCCCCAACTCTCTCAGCCTGTCCTCATAGGAGAGCTGCTATATAGAAGGTTTGGGCCCAAAAGTTACATTTTATAAAAGAACAGCTATGTGGTATATTAGTAAAGAGAGTCAAGGATTGGAAGTGTGGTCAGGGATGCATAACAAAAAAGAACCTTTATTCAGGCCTATTATCCCTGTATATACTACGTTCCCTTTCACTGAGCTGAACTGACAGAAGTGTTAATGGATGATTCCATTGGTCCCCATGCTTTGCAAATATTATTAAAAAAATTAAAATAGCTCAAGGGCATTCAATTAGCTGTAGGATGGCTTTACTTTGTGCTTCTTCTCTTGACAAAAAAGATATTTTATTCTGAGTTTGACCTGATAATTACAAGGTTTGAAGCAGGGAAAAAAAATGTTTCAACTGTTACTTAAAGCTGATGCAGTTTCTACTCACTGTAAGATGAAACTATTTTAGATTTAGCAACCCAGTAGACAGTCCAAAGGGAGCCTGAAGCTTCTCATCATCAGCCAATTTCCTTGATCGGAGTTCCAGCAATCTAGCTAATGTCTGGCAGTTTCTTCTTCATCTGTTCTTGTTCCCATAGAAACAGGAACAAAATAGTCAAACTCAGGNCCAGCAAGGATGTTCATGAAGTGCTATTTGTTTTCTGTGTCCTAGGGAAATTACAAGTACAGGCCAAGTGGGATAGAGATACTGAGATATTTCCTTAGTAAAGCATACAGACAATGAGTCAACAGTAGTAAAAGATCAGTGGGAGTTTACTAGATGAAAAAGTAAACAAGAAGTGGGAAGTCCTACACTTGTAAGTCTGAGTTCCTATCTTTGGAATTTAATAGTATTCATTTGCCCTAGTGATTAAGGAGCATAATACAGCATGTGAGTTTCTTTCATTGTACCATGAGCAGACATGATCAAAACATTTGCTGAAATCAAATTCTTCCTTTTACTACAACCATTTTCTGAAAAGCTGTGGCCGTGTTGCTCAGTGAATGCTTTGCACTCCCATTTTTTTAGGCAATATGTTGCTCTCGCTTATTCCTACAGAAGTTGTTCCAGTTCTGTAACAGCACAGAGGAGCAGCAGTGAGAACGTTTTACAGCACACATTCCTGTAAAAAAGAGGACAATTTTACTTTGCATTTACATGTGCCAAAAAAGAGAAGAAAGTATCTTTACCAGGATGAAGTCTCTCTTGCCTCAAAATTGGTGGATTTTTTCACTGATGTCATTGATCTTCCGGACAGATATACCACATGTGATTGATAATACTCCACCCAGATTCAGACTAATGGTGTGGGTGATATTTCCACACTGTGGGAATTTTGGCTAACTTCTTACTTCTTCCTGCAGTACATCTGTCATCCGTAAAGGCTAACGCTTGTTGGTTCTCTTACTAAGCGCTACAGTAGTACATGGACACTCTTCTAAAGCCAACCTCCAAATACACTTATTAACAAGTTGGGTAGACATCCACCCCAAAAGAAACTGTAAAAGAAAAGCACCATTCAGGCAATTAATTTCCATATTGTGATGCAATTTCATAACTTTTTTTTTTAATTAGTTTTGATGATAATTTAGAAATGCATATGTGCAGACATTAATTCTTGTGATCTGCAAACCTTGGTAGCCTTCAGATACTTCTAATGCTGTGGATGAATAAGCTGACCGAGCTGGTGGCCAAAGTAATAAAATTACTAAGGAACAGCAAAAAAACCTCTCTGTTCTCGCAAGAAAAATCTATTTCCAGTAATATTTTCATATTGTAATGCAGCTAGGAGAGATTCATTGTTTTCATTAATAGTGAACATTTTAGGATTTTACTTCAAAAGTAACTGTTAACAAGAGCACTCATTTTTGTTTTCTTGAAGTAATTTTACATAAGTCAAATAATGGTGAATCTTGGCCTCTTCTTAAAATGTGATTGATGTAAGTCTTTAATTTCAGTTTGGAACAGCTAAGAGAGTAAAAGATGAGATTTAATTGTTTTTCTATTTTTAGGAACCTAAATTCTCCGCTTCAGTATTCTTTACCTCTTGGTGCCTCATACACCGATTTATTCAATTTCCCTTGTAGCTGGCAAAGAAGATTGAACTTTTCAGTGAACATGGACTCAGTATAAGTCACTTATATGCGTAAGCTGAGACTCAAGTAGGATAACAAGGCAAACTCTTGCTTCATCAGTCATTTTACCTATATCAGAGATTGCACCTTGTCTACAGAGGTTGCACAGGAAATTGCCTGCAAAGTGAAGAGTTCACTTTTTTAGAGCATCAGAATGGCTGGACAAGGTCAGGTCAAAGACCCATTTAAAGCCAAAAGGCCAGAAGTGGTGAATAATTCATTTGAAAGCAGAAGAATAGTGACAGAACAGGCATATAATGACAAGTCTCCCCAATACTTTCTGTTTTCTAGGGAGCTCCACCATTGAATTTAGATAACATCTCTATATTAAATAACAGCTTAAAAGCTACAAAGTTGTCATATTTCAATTCCAGATGCTTGCCCAAGCAAACTTGTCTCACCTTTTAAACCTGTTTAGACATTAAATACTACCTGGCTATTGGTTTCAAAGCTTGAATATGTGTTGCATGAAGGACAAATTCTCCTTTAGTTTCTTTTAATCTGAGTTACTGTGCCCAGGTGGCCAAGAAGGCAAATGGCATCCTGGCCTGCATCAGCAATAGTGTGGCCAGCAGGAACAGGGAGGTCATTCTCCCCCTGGACTCTGCCCTGGTTAGGCCACACCTTGAGAACTGTGTCCAGTTCTGGGCCCCTCAATTGAAGGAGGACATTGAGGTGCTTGAGCATGTCCAGAGAAGGGCAACGAGGCTGGTGAGAGGCCTCGAGCACTGCCCTATGAAGTGAGGCTGAGGGAGCTGGGATTGTTTAGCCTGGAGAAGAGAAGGCTCAGGGGGGACCTTATTGCTGTCTACAACTACCTGAAGGGTGGTTGTAGCCAGGGGGAGGTTACCTTCTTCTCTCAGGCAACCAGCACCAGAACAAGAGGACACAGTCTCAAGCTGCTCCAGGGGAAGTTTAGGCTGGAGGTGAGGAGAAAGTTCTTCACTGAGAGAGTCATTGACTGCTGGAATGGGCTGCCCAGGGAGGTGGTGGAGTCACCGTCCCTGGAGGTGTTCAAGGCGCGTTTGGACGTGGCACTTGGTGCCATGGTCTAGTCTTGAGGTCTGTGGTGATGGGTTGGACTTGATGATCTTTGAGGTCTCTTCCAACCCTGGTGATACTGTGATACTGTGATTGTCAGGTTTATTTGCTACTTCGCTCAACAAAGCCCAGGAGCTCCACCACAAGGCCATGTGCCTGTTGATGAAAAAAAAATATACCAACCAGTTGCTTATCTGAAGCTGCACTTCAAGAGAAATAGAGAGAAGCTGTTTTGCATAAAGCCCTTACTGTTCACACCCTGAGGTCAGAGGCAGAAAGGTGCAAGGGGCAAGGACTACAGCTTGCTCCTTCATAGCGACACCCTTAGACTTCTGCAGAGTTTTGGGTTGTCTTTCTCTACCTGGTTAGGTCATTTACTGATGTTTGGTGCATAGAATCACAGAATGGTTTAGGTTGGAAGGGACATCAAAGATCATCTAGTTCCAACCCCCTGCCATAGGCAGGGACACCTCCCACTAGAACAGGTCAATCAGGGCCTCATCTAACCTTGCCTTGAACACCTCCAGGGAGGGAGCATCCACAACCTCCCTGGGCAACCTGTGGAAGTGTTTTGCCACCCTCCCTCTAAAGAACTTTTTCCTAACATCTAGTTTAAATCTACCCTCTTCCAGTTTAAACCCGTTATCCCTCATGCTGTAATTCCAAGTCCTTGTAAATAGTCCCTCCCCAGCCCTCCTGTAGAGCCCCTTCAGACACTGGAAGGCTACTATACGGTCTTCTCAAAGCCTTCTGCAGGTTGAAAAGCCCCAAATCTTGTAGCCTGTTCTCATAGGAGAGCTGCTCCAGCCCTCCGAACATCTTCATGGCTTCATCTGGACTTGCTCCAACAGTTCAATGTCCTTCCTGTGCAGGGGGTCCAGAACTGCACACAGTACTCCAGATGGCGTCTGATGAGAGCAGAGTAAAGGGGCAGAATCCCCTCCCTTGCCCTGCTGGCCACACTTGATGGAGCCCAGGACTCGGTTGCTGTCTGGGCTGAATGCACACACTGCAGGCTCATGTTGAGCTTTTCATCAACCCAGACTTCAAGGTCCTTTTCCTCAGGGCTGCTCTCCAGCCATTCACCACCCAGCCTGGAGTTGTGCTTGGGATTGTGCCTACCCAGGTGCAGGACCTTACACTTGGCCTTGTTGAATTTCATGAGGTTGGCCTGGGCCCACCTCTCCAGCCTGTCCAGGTCCCTCTGGATGGCATCCCTGCCCTCCAGCAAGTGACTGTGCCACACAGCTTGGTGTCATTTGCAAACTTGCTGAGGGTGCACTCAATTCCTCTGCCCTTATTGCTGACAAAGATGTTAAACAGCACTGGTCCCAGCACTGACCCCTGAGGGATGCCACTTGTCACTGTCACATCTCAGCAACTGGTATCTAGCTTCTGTCAAGCCACAGTCTTCCACATACTGATTTACTATCCTAATGCATGCTGAACAGAGGATTTATATCTTGTGGATTTATATCTTGTGCTAGCAGCTCTAGAAATTATGAAAAAGAAGTTGTTTGGTAGCAAATGAGTCAGTCTATTCTTTCTTGTGGCACCCAGAAACTGCATTTGGGCTGTACATTATCATTACATTACTGTAACATAGCATTATAATGACTTAATGAGTATAATCTTTCAAAGTATATTTCCTTAGTTCTTTTCCCTGCCATATTTACCATATTCTTATTCACTGCTAATTATTTAAAGATCTATTAGGATATCACACAGGTAACAATGCAGCTACTCTAATACATAAATGCCTTACATGTAGATGTACAAGCCATGTACAGTTTACATAAACTTTAGAAAATCTTATTTAAACCAGACTGAACTTTCTCCATCAAGAAATCATGATGGTGGATGAAGATGAAACAACTACTAAAAAAATCAATATTTAGTTATTATCCAAGGATGCAGGCTGTTTTTCTCTCTTTTCATATGAAATTACATAGTAATACATTCAGCATTTTGCTGCTTGGCTTCTCATCAGCAAATAATTTCTTATAAAAGCAAGCAATAGGCTAGCTGTCACTGAAAGGCAGGCATCAAGCATCTCATTATTTGAGACACAAGAATCTAATGGGAAAATACTGCTGACCCAAATCTTTCTTATAATGACTGTAGTTATTACTGTTGTTGTGAATATGATGCTTTTGAAAGGTGCTGGGCTGGCTCCTACAGATCGCTGAAAGCAGAACTTATCTTCTACACCCCCAGACAGCATGACACAGGTCAGTCAGCCTGATGATATGCACTACCAATTATATCCAATTTCAGGTTTTTCTATGTCTTTCAGGAGACCTTTTTTTTGTGGAGAAGTGCAGTTTTAGGACATGTGTACATCCATGCAAACCTTGGAGGTCTATGTCTAGCATCGGGTGACAGGTTTGAAGTAGGTGGTTGAAGCAGGACAAGTTTATCCACTTGGTATTCTGATATTCTAAATTATGGATGTCTGACCATTCTGGGCTATGACTTTTTTTCTTTTTCAGCAGATGTAAAGATTTGTTTTTGAAGTTGATGACTGTTCCAAGTCACTAGTGGTTGTTCAGAAGTATTTTGGACTATTGCACTTCATAAATGCAACTATTCCAGCATTTGAGGTATGCAGACAAATGAACACAATGCCTTATCATAGCTTTCAGAAAACTTTTACATTTGTTTGTTAAGTGCACAGCCAGAGCTGACTCAAAGGTTTCTCCACAATACAGATAAAAACCAGTGTTCAGATGTGGAGTGGTAAAATTCCCTTTTCCCTAGCTCTTGTAGGTGCTATCCTCCTTCCTACAGAGTGCTGGGGAGTTCCTGTGAAAAGAAATGGAAAAAAGCACTGTTCCTCATCGCCTTTCTTTCCCCTGTCTGATCATGAGCCTGTGCTTTGGAAAGGACAGCAGCAGGAGCTCCGGTCTGGAGCAGGGACACAGAGAGCAGAAGCGAGGGTGTCTAATGCCTCAGCTTTTGGGGAGCACAAAAACCCTGCATCCACTCATCACTTCTGGAGTCACCATATGGGGCACACCAGGGAGTTTGGTGGGCAGCAGCAGTAGAGAGAGGACAATACAGATTATGATCCCCTCTTCCTCAGTGCTAGGGCTCTATAATATGGCATAGACTATTTTGAGTATTTCAAATCTTCTTTGGAGTTTATTCACTCTCCACATGCACCAAAGAGGTGGGCTAGCCAGCTCATGATTACACTGTTATTCTACAGCTAGATCCCAGAGCTGTCATTCAGGCAACAAGTCTACTGCACTGCAGGAGACCAGCAACATAAATAGCAGCAGCATAGCACAACACTGGCTCAAACCACAGTACAAAAGCATGGAATTATTAACATACTTTCTGAAATCTAAAGAAAACAGAACCATGGTTAATTTCCCCAGACATTCCAAAAATACCTTTTTCTTGTTTAAAATGTATATAGGTTAGTCAAGTGTTATCAGTTTAATGAGAAACCTAATGCTTTCACTGCTCCTGTCACCAGTTTTTCTGAAACTGACTATTTTCAGATTTTTTTTTTTCTGTCATAGAAACATACAAACAGGGAGCACAAGGTACAGTATAGGTGAGTAACCTCTGTCCTTGTGTTTCAGCAGGAGCCTCCATCATTTCTCCATGTAGCACTCATTCTTCGATTTACTAATTCCTTAAAGACCGATTTGACACTTTACAATCCACCATGATTAAAGAGCAGAGCACGTTCAAACTGTTTCAAAAGTACATTGAAAGCATTTTCACTTTGTACCCCAGGCCCTCCAACCCTGCTTTGACACTGCATATTGAACCAGACTAGCAAAATGTTCTGAAACCTTCTGGCCCTGCACGTATTCTGAGCGAGAGTGCCAGAGCAGGACACCTGTGTGAAGGAAGAGAGCTACCTTTTCTTGAATGCTTACTAAAGTGCATTGAGACCTTAACCATTATGAGGGTGATCTGGTTTGCTGTTGAGATTGTAATTCTCTCTGAATTTCTGAGCTTTCCCTCTCAATGTCTGGAAGATCTATTACTGGTGCTAAAGATCTCAGCACAGTTAGCTTGGTTAGTTGCACAGGGCTCCCTACCTACCTGCAATCCTGCATTTAAGGAGAAAAAAAAACCAAAACACCAAACCTAGGGAATAAATCAGTAATTTTAATCTTCTCTTAAAATGCCTAGCAGGAACCTTCTATACAGAACTGAAACCAGATACCTTCTGCAGCTGTAGCATCCAAAGCACAAAAGGAAAAATCAATCCAAATTACACAGTAGGCAGTGGGGCTGCCCACGGACTTTCTGTTCTCAGTGTTTTCTATCTATTGAAGTGACCATTCAGCAGTAGCAACCAAAGTCAGTGATCAAACTCTTACTAAAGTGACTCACTAAAGACAATACTATCATATTGCATGATCACAGTCTATTCTAACATGCTTTATGATTCAATTGTTCAATATGTGCATATGTTGGAATTAATGCAAGGGTGAAATTTTCTTTCATTAAAGATTATCTGGAGTAAACAATCGTGTGTACTTACAGCTCAGAAACCCCACCATGCCCAGAGTTGCATCAAGAGAAGTGTGGCCAGCAGGTCCCCCTCTACACCATTCCACTCCACTTGGAGTACTGTGTCCAGTACTATTACTATTACTATTGTCCCTATTACAATAAAGATGTGGACAAGCTGGAGCATGTCTGGAGAAGACCCAGGAGAATGACCAGAGGACTGAGGGCTGGAACATCTCTTCTATGGGGACAGGCTGAGTGAGCTGGGGTTGTTCAGGTTGGAGGAGAGAAGTCTCTGAGGAGACCAATATCTGAAGAGGTTTACAAGAAAGGTGTGTGTGGAGACTTTTAAGGGTGTTGAGTAGTGATAGAACTAGGAGGAATGGATCCAAGCTAGAGGAGGGTAGATTTAGATGAGATATTAGAAAGATTTTCTTCACCCTAAGGGTGGAACAGGTTGCCTAGAGAGCTAGTGGAAGCTCCATCCCTGGATGTTTCTAAGGCCAGGCTCATTGTGGCTCTGGGTAACCTGATCTAGTGGAAGGTGTCCCTGCCCATGGCAGGGAGGTTGGAACTAGATGATCTTTGAGGTTCCTTCCAATTCTGTGATTCTGTGACTACAGATAAAGAAAATAGTCAAGGCACTGAGCAAAATAGATGATGAAAGTATCAGGGTTGGAATGAATCCCAAGATACTTGCACTTGAGTCTCTTCAGTCACTGTGCTGAAACAGTTCAATTTCTTCACAAGACTCTACAGATTCAATACACAATGCTGCTCAAGAATGATGTTGGCTGCATGCCATACTTCCTAGTCTGTTATGGCTAGGAAGTACTATAACCCAGAAATTAGATACATTCTCTTCAGAGTTTGACAACAGTTAAAAACCTGATAGGGTGTCCTGACAAAAGAGAAAAAAATAAAATATATGCAGCTTATGGAAAAAAGGGTTTGCCACTAAGGCAAATATTTTTCTTTATAACATCCCATATACTGGTACCATTTCTGTGAAGTACTGAAAAACACACTTCTGTCAGGCACAGCATGCCTTTATTATTGTGCAACCTTACCAACCACATAGTATTAATTTCTACTTATTTTTAATTTGACTTTTTTGGAAGATGATCAGTTTAGGATATAACACCACATAGTATCAAAATGCTGCCCTAGGAGTTTCTAAAGTTCTCCAAAATGGTGTTGAAGTCATTTGCTATTAAGAGAGATAACAAGCTGCTCCGGTGTCAGACCATAAAACCAAAACACAATGCCAGGGAAAGACTGAATGACATATCTCATTTACCAATAGCTACAAATCAAACTGGATTAACATCTAAGAAGAAGTTATTAGAAATGACAAATTGTAAATCGATTGAAATGTGAATTCTGTGTACAGAGCTGTGTCTGTAGTCACAGAAAGACTACAGGAGGCAAGCATGGCCTGTGATGGAAGTGTGCGTATGTGGGAGCATGCTGCAGTCTCTGCTTCTGTAGATGCCAGACAAGAGTGCAAATAACCAGATTGGCAGTGCCAGACCTGAGTAGAAACTGGCATTGCCTAGAAAAATCCTGAGGAAAGAAAAATATATTATTGAGAAAGCTTTCCAAGTTCTCAAATCTAATGGCAAAACTTTCTAAAACATCAAAAATTACTTCTAAATTGAAAAATAATATCTAGCTGTCTGTAGCATTTATGATTTTCATTGTTCCAGTAATACAGAATGATAATCTAATAACTGTATTTCAACACAGATTAAATTGTAGGAAAAGCACACATCTGCCAGAATGTGGGATAGCTGGAAATATTGTCTGGTTTTGCTTTGAAAAACCATGGGGAGACTTTCCATTTTCCTCTAAGAACCAGATAAGAATAAAGGAGATGGTTGGGGAGGGCTGGCTCCAGTAGAAATGTGTTTATTATAGAGGCACAAAACTAGGTCAAATTGTATTAAGACCAGAAGCTTTATAAGGGAAAGCCCAAAAGTAAGGGTAATGTGGAAATGGATTCATTGCCTATCAAGCCTGGAGGAAGATAAAGTGTGAAAATTATTAAATGACTTAGAGATTATGCATTCTTGATGTTGATAATACTGTATTTAAAAGATTAGCATAACTGACGATTATTTCCTATTGTGTGAAGTGTAAAGAACTGCAAGGGACTAGAAATGATAAACCAATGTTGTCAATGCCTGCCTATGAGTACTTGTTTGACTTAGTGAGAAACTGAAATTTTATCAAAGCAATTTCTATGGGTTGTGGGTGTTTTCTATTAAAAAAAACAACAGCAACAACCCCAAATTTCACTGAAAAACAATCTTAGAATTTCATTATTTAAAATTTAAACTACAGAGGGTCTTCAAAAAAAAAAAAAANACTCGGGAATAAAAAAAAAAAGAAAAAAAGAAGGGGGGGGAATGGAAATTTTCTGATGCAGATAACTTTGGATATCTTGGAAAGAGTCCTGGAAGTAAACTCATGTTGAAATAGAAAAAACAGGAATTGGGATAAATGGAAGCAGCTTTGGAAAGGATGGCTGTGGAAACAAAGACAAATGAGGCTGTAGAACAATATTTATGCTAGGCTGATTCAAATAACATTGTGAGGCCTGTGTAAGTCATGCAAAGAAAATAATAGGACCAAATGGAGAACTGTATTAGAAGATGGATAGAGGTCATACTCTCCACCATCTCTTCTCAAGTGATGGCTCTCAGGACCATGTGTGGCCAGCTGAGAAGGACCTTTCCCCCAGCGAAAGGCAAGCTGAGCAGCACCATAGTCCTACAAAGCTCTTGCAAAAAAAAAAAAAAAAAAAAAGAGAATAGGCAATTAACACAGGGAATTGTATGAACATGAGCTTCTGATTTCCTTACATTTGTTTGCCACAACGAGCAAGCAGTTAGGTCTCACTGCTCCATCTGAGCTGAAAAGTGATTTGCAGTTAAATTACTTGAGCAGACTAGACACAGAAAGAAAAATTTTAATTAGCTGAGTTCAATGCCAGCTAACTTCAGAAACCAGAATTATTTTAATCACTCTCTTGCACATCTGTCTTCATCAGAAAGTCACCAAATGGAAAATAAATGATACTGGCTGTCTGCTCAAGACTGGAACAGGAGAAGTATCACATTTCAAGAAAGTTTTGACTTATTTTAAGAGGAGAAAATAGGGGGGGAAATAAATCAGCTTTAAAAGAGAAAGCCCTTCTACCATAATGGTAATAGAGAGAACAAAAATAGCATATGTTATTGATAGGGAAAGAAAACATCACCTATATTATTAATAAGGAAAAGAATTGTTTACATTGAATAGTAAAATACATTTGTGCAGTTGATTCTTGTGAATTGTGAGTGAATATGGACATAGTATTACTAATTATTACTAGGCAGTTATTACTCATTGCCATGTCCATGCTTGTTTATTGTCATCCCAATTTTGTATTTTCCTCAAGAACCTCTCCCAGTGAAGGCACAGGACAGAGGGAGAAAGGTCTACAATGTTCAGCTCCAGAGTTGAATTCAGGTCAAGAGGTTTATTCATGTCCTTGGTCAAACTGAAGGCACACGTCTGAAGAGAAGCCTGATATACAGCACCATGGGAATACTGTAGCTGCTTCCTTCTGTTGCTGTCTGGGATGTGAGCTCTCCTAAGAAGTGAGGCTATGTCAAAGACTGCCACATAACCTGACTAACTTTTTCTCTGGTTCCCAAATCCAGCTGTGAGCCAAACAAGAAGCCTTCAAATGTCCTTTTTCTCTTTCTAACAAAGGGATTCGTGCAGAAAATGTGGTTGATGTGTGTCAGGTTGACAGGAAGCTGCCTGGGGAGAGACATGCTGCCAGCAGCCAGTCAGCCGGCAGGTCAGTCTGGGCATACCCAAGAGATTATTGCTTTCCTCTATTCATCTGAAGCTAGCTTATTGCACAATATTGAATTGTACAGTGGATTAAAGGTATCTAAGTGTCTCTTCCCCTCTCAGTGTGGGTAGATGAAGTATACCCTGTGGTGCCTTGGCAGATAAAAAGGAAACAAAAGTGTCTACTGGCCTGGATCCATCCCCTTGTTGTAGTTCGTTTGTTGGAGTGATATTGGGAGGGAGTAAATTGATGCCAACTGTATGATAAATGGTGCAGAGGTCTAACTCCAGATGTATTACGGCTAGAATTGACGATCTTAAAGGTCTTTTCCAGCCTAAGTGATTTTATGGGTCTATATATACCAGTCTTGGAATAACAGCAATCCCTTTCCCTCATCTTGGTGAAGCATTTGTCTCACACTCCACTCACACCACCTCAAGAAGCAAATCTGCTGTTACTGAGGTCCCACAAATCAGAGATATCAGACCAAGAGGAGCAGGGTCCAACTGACAGGTGAAAAGTGCAACCAGTATAAATGGATATAGCCCTAGATTTTGCACTGAAACAATGTATTGAATTTATTCTTCTTCCCTCCCCCTCTGCCATATGCATTTAGGAATTGCAGAAAGTAATCAATGAAAGAACAGCAGGTCAAACTGCAGACTGTTTCTTGCCTTGTTCCACACTGACACAAATGGCAAAACTGTAGTTTACCCACAGCCTTTAAAGAATCCATCTTACTTTTGACATCTAGACTAAATGTAAACTGCAATTCATGGAAATATGGTGCTGGTAGATGATTATCAGTCTTTTAAGTGTATGGTGTGATTTTTAACCACTGTGTTGCATTGTTACCATTCCACATCTCATAGATAATCATAGTATTCATGGAGAGAAAAAGGAGATGTGTGGCAGAAAAGAATGCAAAAAGACATCTCTGCATTACGCTGTAAAAGTATACGCTGAGAACAGAAAAGAAAGGTCAGCAGCTCTGCAACCTACATTTAGTCTCCTACAGGGGCTGATGTGAACTGGCATGCCCATTAAACTCATGCAATATGATGTCTAAGAGTTTCTGGGAGGATCTGGGTAACTCACTAGACACCACTACTAGTTGACTGTGTTTGTCTTTCTCCCTCCACAGGCAACTGCAGGATGTTCATTGTTTACACTCCTAGAAAAGCACGTTTTCCATTTTTCTTTTCCTGCTGCCTCAAGCCATGATTCAATGCACCAACAGCAGCTCCAGAAATCACAGAATCACAGAATTAACCAGGTTGAAAAAGACCTTCAAGATAATCAAGTTCAACCTATCACCCAACACCATCTAATCAACTAAATCATGGCACTAAGTGTCATATCCAGTCTTCTTTCAAACGCTTCCAGAGACGGAGGCTCCAGCACTTGCCTGGGCAGCCCACTCCAATGGCCAAGCACTC
The DNA here is from genome assembly GCA_013396675.1 of Eubucco bourcierii. Classification (NCBI taxonomy): domain Eukaryota; kingdom Metazoa; phylum Chordata; class Aves; order Piciformes; family Ramphastidae; genus Eubucco; species Eubucco bourcierii. The sequence continues at coordinate 519,673 of VWZE01006812.1, read as the reverse complement.
TTTCTGTGAAATTTTTTTTCTTAATATCCAACCCAAACCTCCCCTGGTGCAGCTTGAGACTGTGTCCTCTCATTCTGTCATTGGTTGCCTGGGAGAATATACGCAACCCTGACCTCATTCCTGGGTGCTTGTTCTCAGTCCCATGCTATAGGGCTGTCAGACAAGGGGAACTCATTTGGGTTGAGGTATCCTCCACACCATGTGGCATTTTTATTAAAAAAATGATAAGTTTTCCCAATTTTGCCCCTGGTAGTGTGGGTCCAGGAAGATAACATCATGTTCAGGGTATGCCCTTCATCTTTACTGGTGACTTCTAGAAACAGGAAATCTTGCAAAATGTTCAGCAGCCTGTATGACTGTGGCACTGACCTGAATAATAGCAATATGAAGTGTAACATCAACTAAATTTATTTTTCAGGGGAGAATAACACAAAATCCCATGGCTCTGCCTCTGCATCAAAATTTAAATGAGTGTGGTTTTTTTTTTCCTTCTTTGAACTAACATGCAAATAATCAAATTTTAATTATGCCACGTTAATGAAAAATGAATTGAATATCTTATGTACCAGTACTTTCAAAGCTAATTTCTACTTTCTCATGAGGTGAACATTTGTAGCCAAAGACTTTGGACTCACAGAACTGATCTGTGTAGCAACAGCTAACCCAAGTATGTGAAGTCATGAGAAATTACAGGGAAAAAATTGCCATCAGTGAACCTGGACAGCTACAAAAAGGAATGTCTCCCTCTCCAAAGACAATATAAGGAAAGATTAAATTAGTAAGAATCTTGGTGATCATGTTCCATAATGAGAAAATTACTCATTTGTGGAACTAGTTCTTCATTATAGATGATTTCTTCAGCCTTGGTATTTTCTGACTGTGCTGCAGCCAGCTGTGTTAGAATGCTGTGGTCTCACAGTCCCAAATATCATCATGCAAAGAGAAATGCTGACTGCTTATTCTCGTGTGACAGTATTTTTTAAGTGAAGAAATCTCAGATTGTTTTTGTGCCTAATTCAAACATTTTTATTAGGTATACCACAGTCTCTAGTTGCTACTTCTCTTTAATTAGCAAGCTACAGTACAATTATCTCATATACCATATACTAAATCATATGAACATGATACAAATTAGAAGTATATTAGTTGAAAGGGAGGCTTGTTAGCCATAAACACTCAGATTAATAGCACTTTATCTCTAAATGTTTGTTATCATGTGTGTTTTCATCCTCTTTATTATTAGGCTTTGATGGGTTGTTTTTGGCAGCTATGGGTCTTTGATTTTTATCAAGTAATGAATCACAATTCACAAACATCATGATTCATATGCCTGGAAAGTTTCACAGCTTTAAGTATGCAGCTGAGTATTGGAGTATCTTTTCAGTAGAGACTTCTCTCTTCACTATTGCAGTTACTCTCTGATGAGAGTTGGTGTTTCCTACTCCTTACTCTTTGGAATGACAGCTGCAAGGGAGAGAGAGATCACAGGTTGCTACTCTCTACCTTTTTTTCAGCTACCCACATTTCTAGCACAATCTCTTCTAGCTCAATCCCTTTATCTCACACTCACTCAAACTTACTGGGATTTTACCTCAACCACAAATGAGAAAACAAGGTCAATGCTTTTTAAAAACTCTAGTGGAAATAGTTGATCTTCTCTTGATCATATCAAATGTTGTTATGCTTTAAAAAAAAAAAGGAAAAAAAATCAAAATTAACATTTTGTGAAGGACAAACTAGAAACACAGACAACAGCTCATCAACCTGACTGTTGTGGAAGTTACTGAATTCATCTAGCATGGTGTCCTGGTTCAGGCTCAGGAAGCAATCAATCCCCAAAGCCCCACTGAGATAAAGAGAATTTAAAAGAGCAACACCAAGAGATAATAACAGTCAGGGAGGATGATACTGATGAAATAGCATATACAGCAAGTCATACAAAACACAGCTCTGACCACAATAGCCTAGAGCAACCCAGTGAGTCCAGCCCAGTCCAGTCCACCTGACTCCAGCCTCACCACTACATCACCATCATCTGTTCAAAGCAGCCAGCATCTCCTTATACAGTGGGCATAACATCAGTATTGTATGGCTAGCTCAGCTTCTTGTGAAGGAAAAAACTCATCACACTCCACTCTCCCCAGACCCCCAAATCAGCCCTTTCCTAGCAAAGCCCAGGGCACCTCGTAATGCCCACAGGCCACCTTTTGTAGATGAAGAAAAAGGCTTGGTCCTGCATTGCCGGAGTCCTCAGAACTGGTTACACCTGTGTCATGGCAACTCAGAGAGCTCTTCTGGCAGCATCTTCAGTCCAGCAGAGAGGTGGATGTCAACCATGCCACAAGAGCAGTGGTGGATAAGAGAATGCGGATCAGTTTAGGAAAAAAAAATAACAACAACGAAAGAAAGAAACGAACAAACCCCCAAACCAAACCGAACAAAAAAACCCAAAGCCAGACAAACAAACCCATCACTACCAAAACACCACAAAACCCCAAACCAAACAACAACAACAACAATTAAAAACAAAACCTCAAACCACACCACCAAACACCAGACCCGAAAACTGCCAAACCCAAAAGCCGTCAGAAGAAACCCAAACCAAAACAATCCAACCCACCCAACACCCCAAAACCTGCAGCACTTCTCTGGGATGGATTAGTCTTTTAGCAGACCTCTGGAATAAGACAGATGTAGAGTTTGCGTAGAAAACAGCATGAAGACAGCACAAAGAACACAAAGCTGAACATACTTAAGTGACTGGTTTGGGTATCAACATTGGAGCAGAGAAATGAGAACATTGTTTCAGAATGTAAATGTTGGTGACAAAAGCTTTGTGGTCTCTGCACAGAAGCACAAAAAAGTCAAAGAAAAAATTGTATTGCAGATCTCTGAGGCACTCAGTGAATAGTACTTTTTCATTTATTTTGTTCTTACAACCCCAAACAATGTTCCTAAGGAGATTTCTTTGTTGAATAAACAATGAATCAAAAATTATATTGAGTCAAAGAAGTTAAGCATGCAGCTATGTTATAAAGACTCTCCAGAAAATAGATTTTCAAGGCTCATCTCAACACAAAGAAGCCTTTTCATTTACATAAGTGTGCATAGATCCTCAACTATTGCCTCTGGACAGATTTGTCAGGTGTTGAACTAGTAACCAATGTTACACTTGGTCTTCTTTTTGTTCCCTTGCATATGTGGCTTTGCTGACCACTCAGTTCTGTCTGCAGGCACTGTTTTTTAAAACTAAGGGGAAAAAAATATCTATGTGATTTAGTTAGAGCACTGAGTACAATTAAAAATTCCAATCTCTATCAGTGATAAAAATGGAAAGAGTAGAAATGAGCAGATGGTATGCTATACACCGTCATTCTTGCAGAGCATATACATGTATAAAAATAATTTCTGCCTCCATAAAAAAACAAAACTCAAATATCCTCTCCTTTAAGAAGTATCTCATTTGTTGATCCAGTACAAGTAGAGGTAGGTACAACTGGGAAGCTATATGTGAGAAATAGACTGGGTTCTGTTCTTGAAGGTAAATTTTATTTTGAGATCACCAGGTGGAACAAAATTTTCTTCCAGACTTAGTCCATAATTATTTTATGCTACCACTGAAGTTCAAGATAAATGAGGTTAGTTTCAATAGCTTATTAACTTTATCTAAAATAATTCAACATAATCTCTACATTACTTTCATCAATATAATTCAACTGATAGAACTTGGTCATTGTGATGGTTCCCTGCCCCCCACACTTTGTAAAATGACCCAGACTAGAACTCAGCCGGCTGGAAGTTAAGGACTGAAGCTCTATTTACAGCTCAGCACAATGTACAAGCAGAGATATACACTGTATACAGGAATATTTACAGAAATATACAAGTTAAAGGTAATACAGCAACACAACGTCCCTCCCAGAAATCAGAGATCCCAGGAGGGCTCCCAACCACCCTTCCACCTTCTCCCCACCCTTGTACCTTACCCCAAGGTTTACCTTACGCGCAAGGTAAATTAGGAGGATCGGCCAAGGGTGGTTAGAAAGGAAAGTGGTTAGTGAAAATTAATCGACAGAGGAACCAGAGCCAGAAGCTGCTAGACCACCCCAGATGCTGCTGTTCTCCCTACAAGAGACAGACAGAGACTGACTTATCTATATTTTGGTCATTTTTCCCAAAACAATTTTCAGCAAGCATATGAGTGAAGTAGACATCACCACGTTTTCTTTTCACATCGTATCATGTAATTTTCTCTATTAAAATATTCCAATTAGCCTCAAACCAGCACAGTCATTTTAAGTAATTTTCAAGTTGTTATGAAATTCATGATATTTTGTAATGTTCAGCTTGGCTTTCGTTATCAGTGATGGGAATGTGACAGGGAAAATATCTTTGTTTTAAAATGAAGTTAAAATTCTCCAGTTTAAGTGAGTAGGATGTAATCTTAATCAACATCCATACAAAACTGAAAATTTGCTAATCTAAACAAACAGTTAGGAAGCTAAAATAAACTTTAGCATGATTTGGGTTACCAGTCTGAATGGAGATGTAGGTGAGATGGATGATGTATCTGTTTCATTAGCAACAGCTGTGCAAAAAAAAAAGGGAGCTGGGCTTGTATTTCTAGGGTCAGAGGGTCTGAGAGCAGTTATCTACCACAGCCTCAACAGGAGCAGTCCTAGCAGAGGCCAGGTCACTCTGATATGTGGAGCTGGATCTCAGGAAGCTCAAAAGCAGGGTTGCACCTCCCCAGGATTTAACACAAGTGTTAGGCATGCTTTTATTCCTAAAAAATCCATGTCTTGGTATTATATAATATGCTAGAACCTGTGCTTTCCTTCCAAAAAATAAAAGGTAATTTAAATATTTTCCTATTGATCTTAAAAACTTAGCCTCAACAGGAAAACATAAATCAATAATTTTAAGAAGTTGCTAGGCCTTTAAAGCTTTTCTATGACTAAGACATGCAGTGCCAGTGCCATGAAAACAAAAATAACAGTTACATGGAAGAATAACTATACAAGACTGCAAATGGAGATGGAAATTTAATCTGCCCCTAGTTTCTGCCATCAAAACTGAAGAGTTAGAGGCCAAAGACATCATGGAACAGAGTTCCACTGAAACATTCAGTGAAACAGATTACCAAATGAATGATTATGGAATCACTCTAAGAATAATGGAACACACAATGTACTGGGTCCTATAAAGGCCATCAAATTCAGCCATTCACTTCATATTTGCAGCTGATGGCTTGGAATCTGTCACTAACTCTATGACTCAAAATGCCGGTAAATAATACTGGTATTCATAAGAAAAAAATATTATTAGATAAGCACAATACTTAAATTAAAAGCAGATTTTCAAAATCCTCTCATGGTATTTGTGACTTTCAGAATACACTTAAACATGTGGCATCACCTTCCCTTTCCAGTGATTAGGTTACCATGAAAACATCATTTTTTAAGTAGAGTTGACAAAGCTGTGCTAAACTACATTTTAATAGCAGTCTCCACTTATGTCTTGTTTTGTTATTTAGGTTTTGGTTTTGGTTTTGTTTTTTTGGTTTTTTTCAATCTGAAGTTAAAAATTCAAGCAGTTGTAAAATATTTTATAACTTACATGGTTTTTAACTGCCAGTTTTCAGAAGAGAGTCTTCATGACAAGAGGCATATTCTGGATGTTTAGAGGATAAATTATTCTAGCATTCAAGAAAATAAAATCCGTTTTGTATGTGGAAAAGTAGCATTCAATACATTTTTCATTATGGAACGAGTACCAAAAGGATAACTAACAGAGTACAGCCCGCTTCTTTAGATTCAGTACAAATCTTCCAAAGTAAAATGTCTTCAGTCTTCCATTATCCAAATTATTCTGTGACCACAGATGGTTTTTTTTTCTCTCCTTTCATTTCACTATTGATAAGAGAAAAACAGGTGCTTAGTCCAGTCATTTTATTGTCTTGTTTTTATCACAAAAAATATGCTCATCTGGAGCGATTCTTTGTGAATCCTGCCAAAAACTGTTTCATGAAGTTGGAAATACCATAGAAACCCTGCTGGACACATCCATTTTGAATTACTTCTGATGCAAAAGATAAATTGTAACCAGCTCTTTTCTTACTATAAACACATGCTTATTACCACACCTAAAGACAAATATCCTTTAGAAGCTTCAGTTGCTATCTCAGCATGCTTCATATCACAAACAGCTGGAAGTCACTCAAAGCTTATGGAGGATTTCAGGAACACCCAGAGTTACTGTACACCCAAAAGTCTTACATCTAAACCTAAAGAATAATTTTTTAGTTACATACTAGTAATGAGAGTGTTATAACTCCTCTTCCCCTACTCTTCAGAAGGGATGTGAGTCAGCAAGGTGATGAGCGTCCTCGGGTTACAGAAGCTTTAAGTAAGAGTTCAGAATCATGTAGACTTTGGTGTGTTTATGGTGTGGGCTAAATTTTTTTGTTTTTCATTTCCTGTAGTATTTTTTAAATTCCCATTTCAACTTCATAACATGGAAATGTGGTCAAATGAAAACCTCACAGTTAATTTTCCTCATAGTAGGAAATATGGTCTAGATAAATAGATTGACACACGTTTAAAGTTTCCATGAAGCACATTGGTCCTGAAGGAGTGAAACAGACCACTTTTTGCACTCCTCTTGGCAATAGTAAATAATAGCTTCTTGTTTAGAGACCTTAAAAGAGTCCAGAAACAGATGGATCCTGAAATGTAGAGACAATGTAATTTTCCAAAAATGTTAATAGAGTCATGTATGAAAGAATTAGAAAAAAGCACAGTTTCTGTGTTCCTGATGGCTTTGAAGTGAGGGCTTTTTTTTTTTCTTCGTATTCTGTGATCTAGAAAAGCACCTGAACACATCTGTAAATAACAGCCCCCAAACTCAACATATATCATAGATATACCTATCTACAGATACACATATCTGTATTCAAGCATGAAAGAGAAAAACAAAGCTTAGCCAAAAATTGCAGAAGTTGATAAAAGGAAGCTATTACAGCAGCACTGTACAGATGTTCTGATGGTTGGTTCACAAATGCTAAGGCATTCTTTCAATTTTAAAAGGTTGAGAAATATTTGGTCTGAGAACTGTGTTTTCTCATGCACAACTGTTAATTCTAGATGTGTTGAAAAAGGCATCTACATAGAGACAAATGAAAGCCAGACCCTACTGACAGATAGAAATGAGATCCTTGTTCTTGGAGCTCCCAGCTCTGACCCTATGTAGAACTAGGAGCCAGAGAATTGGGAAGCCAGATGTTAACGGGAGGGGAACTGTCACAACAGCAACGTTAAACTGACATGGTAAATCACAACTTTAGTTCTGGAGGTAGATTTTCCAATGTGGGCTGCTAACCAAAGAAATAAGAGGACACAGTCTCAAACTGTGCCAGAGGAAGTTTAGGCTGGAGGTGAGGAGAAAGTTCTTCACTGAGAGAGTCATTGGCTGCTGGAATGGGCTGCCCAGGGAGGTGACGGAGTCACCATCCCTGGAGGTGTTCAAGGCAGGTTTGGACGTGGCACTTGGTGCCATGGTCTAGTCCTGAGGTCTGTGGTGACGGGTTGGACTTGATGATCTTTGAGGTCTCTTCCAACCCTGGTGATACTGTGATACTGTGATACTGTGAAATAAATCCATTTTTCATATATGTCTTATACTGTACATTAAGAACATTTCTAGTTTAAAGCAAAATTGAAGAATAAATAGAACTCATCACAAATTGCATGATACATCAAAGGAAATGACCATGTTCCTTTCATTCTTATTCTGTCTCTCTTTAGTTTCTAAACACATGCTATTCTTGGCAAAAGAAAAAAATCACAACATTGTAGAGAATAATTCTAAGATTCCAAGTGATGATTGCAAATTGCTGAGATTAATTACTTTAAAATACAAACCTTAAAATGCAGGTGTCTAAGAATACAATGAAGACTTGAGTTTTTCTGTACAGAATATAGAAATTTCTCCAGGCCTATTTATCTGTTTTATGGCATTGACTGCATAACTATTCTGAAACAACAACAACAAAAACAAGTTTTCTTGTATCTTTATAATAAACAGATTAAAAAAAAAAGTTAAAGTCTGGATAAAACCAGGTCAATGTCCAAGTGTTTTTCTGAAAATGTCTGCTTCACTAAAGCAATCTGAAGGCATGATTTAGTTTGAAGTCTTTCAGAATTTGGAACAGTGTTTGTGTTACCTATGCCACAGTCTGGGGTAAACATAATGGGTAAGGAGAAAGTTTTACAGACCTTACTAGTCTTGAAAACATATAAAAAAGTACAAAAATGAAAACCTAGTATTCAGTTATTAATTCTCTATCAATAGAAAATTCAGTAAAGGAAAGAAAATGAGGTGAATTTACTTTGATCTTTAAGCACAGAGCAAGTAGAAGGAAAAAAATAAGAAAATAAATGCCTCCTGTAACTTTTCAAATAAGACTGCTCAGAAAATCAAATCTAGAGCATCCACAGACTACTCCCTTTATGTTTGAAAGGAACAGTTGTGAGTGAAACTTCTTTCAACAAAAAATTATTCTTTCATTTTGAAAGAAACACATACTCCTCAGTTAAAACAAAGCAGTTCCAAAGATTCAGTCAAACAACTTTAGTTCTTAATTGTCATTAGGCTTCCCTCCACAGGTTGGTTGTTGTGTGGCAGGTGTAAAGAGGCAGATGGTGAAGGATTTGTTTTATCTTCGATTGAGGTTTCCTGAAGAAACCCAGAAGCAGTCTCAGAAGAAACAACATATGTGATCATAACAGCCTGGACACTGATTTTCTGCATGAACTACTGCTTAGAAGATTATGTCAGTAGCATAATAACATCCTATGGAGTATCTCTGATGTCTTCAGCAAGTAACCTCCAGTGGAGGCAAGAATAATATTGAGTTCAGCCTTGATTCAGCGAGCACCTTTGAAATGTAATAAAATCTTGTTCTCGTGCACATTTAATTTTCTTCCCAGGTAGTGTCCTGGGATCCCAGTCATCATTCTGCTTCTAGCCCTTGATCAGATCTTTTAAGCTGGTTTTATTTAATACTGTTTCTGAAAAGCTTTGCAAAATCAGCTTTACTGGTACACACTACATCACAAAAGCTCTCCCGGTACTTTCAAAGGGCATCCTTAAACTCAAATTTTCATTCTTTGCCTTAATATTGCTTGATCCTACCTATCTTAAAAAGCCAATAAGTGGTTCCCAGACCCTCTCACTGTAGATTCTATTTCTGCTCTGATATGGATGGGTGCAACTGTACACTTCAATTAAGAGAAAAAGTGTGGCTCAGTACATAAACATAAGTCTGCTGGTTAAGTTCTGCTGGAAAAGAGAAGGGGTTTATTCCTGGAACCAATCAAGTACCAAAGCAGGATGATACACTTAGTTTAATTTCTACATGCAAGTAGCACTTACTATAGCAAAACATCTCCAAGACAGGGAAATCCTTCCATTGCTGGGTGAAACAAAATATCATGTCATTTCCTTGGTTAAATAAGAAGTGAAGTCAAATGGGATTTCAGCTAGCTGTATTCACAGCTCCACACACTCGTCAAACCAGCCTGCAGGATCTGGGAGGCAGGAAAGCCAGTGTACACATATAAGTCCAAATAAATAAATAATGCACCCACAAGACACTTGTGGTGGTCCCAACTACATTTGCACTTAGCAAATATGCACTGCTTTGGTTTGGCAGGTTATTTACTTATTCATGTACGTTTCCCCATTTCTCAATGTCTGTTTCGATAGCATGTTAGGGTACAGTCAAAGACTACAGACCAGGAGCTGCAGTGATGTAATTGCAGTAATGCAGATCACCACTAAGTGATGGTAATACAGAACAGTTGCTTCTCACACTTGAGAGTGGGAAGGCTCATGGCAACAGATACAGAGGTAAGTGTTCATTCAGGCACGCCTGCAAAGCCATTGACCAAACTCCCTCACAATGTTTTTTTTTTCTTTCTGGTTGTTACTTGTATTATTCACAGAGCTATATTTGAAGAACTACAGGGGCTTCCAGTTTCCTCATTGAAAAAACAATGATCTCCCACAAACAGGGGAAATATAATTTTTATACAAAACAAGCAATGAAGTTGCTGCTCCTCATGAAAGCATTCTTTTGAATGCCATGGCTCAGTTACACATTTTAGTGCTGATTGGAAATGAATCGTGTGCCTCAAGTCAACATATCAAAAAGCACTCCATGAAATTGAGGTGGATTCATCTGCTTCAAAACTCTAAAAGAGTAAACCACAACTGTTTCAGGAGCACATTGTTGCCATTTTTTCCCACTGTACTATTGTAGTAATTGGAGAAACCTGAACAACCTGATTTGTTGCCATTTTTTCCCACTGTACTATTGTAGTAATTGGAGAGACCTGATCAACTTGATTAGAAACTCTTTTTGGACTGTTCTAGACTCCAAGGAAAGGGAGGAGCTTTGGGGTAATTTCTTCAGTGAGGCAGACTGAACAGACAGCATTTTCAAAGTGGCTTTGACAGGAACTTAGCGCCTGATGGAATTGGGCACTCAGTGCACTCAGCACTTCCACAAGGCTTTGGAAATTCCATCTGGCTATAATTAGGCTCTAGGAATGCATTTATATTTTTTTTTCATTCAGAAAAACAAAATACTTTAACCCAAAATGACAGCACATTCCTTCCTAAATCCTGTGTTTCACAATAGAAGATGCTTTGATGTTATAGTAAGTCTGCTTCTCTTTGCAAAGCTTCTCTTCCCCAAGTGGCCAAGAAAACCAACAGCATCCTGGCCTGTATCAGGAATAGTGTAGCCAGAAGGACCACGGAAGTCCTTCTGCCCCTGTACTCAGCACTGGTCAGGTCACACCTTGAATATTGTGTCCAGTTCTGGGCCCCTCAGTTTAAGAAAAATGTTGACGTGCTTGAACATTTCCAGAGAAGGGCACCAAGGCTGGTGAGGGACCTGAAGCACAGCCCTGTGAAAAGTGTCTGAAGGAGGTGGGGTCGATCAGCCTGGAAAAGAGAAGGCTCAAGGGAGACCTTATTGTTCTTTAAAACTACCTGAAAGGAGGTTGTAGCCAAGCAGGGGTTGATCTCTTCTCCCAGGCACCCAGGGTTGGAACAAGAGGACACAGTCTCCAGCTGCACCAGAGCAGGTTTAGGCTGGATGTTAGGAAGAAATTCTTCACAGAAAGAGTGATTGGCCATGGGAATGGGCTGTCCAGGGAGGTGGTGGAATCATCATCCCTGGAGGGGTTTAAGAGAAGGCTGGATGAAGCATCTACTGCCATGGTTTAGTTAATTAGAAGGTGTTAGGTGATGGGTTGGACTTGATGATCTTAAAGGTCTTTTCCAACCTGGTTAATTCTGTGATTCTGTGATTCTCTGCAAAGCTTCTTTCAGTGCCTTACTGGCCACAAATACGCACGAGTTACTAAATCATTTCCTAGGAAAGGTTGAGGAGGTTTTTTCCATCCCAACACCCAATTAGCTTTGGAAAAATTCCAAGTGTGGTAGACTATGCTGTAATTGGAATGAAAGGTAAGAATAGCATCCTGTCTATGACGGAAAAATGAGATGCACAAATTGACTTTATCAAAACATAACACTACCGCAAAAACATTGGTACTCAGTGTTTTCCTGACAAACAGATCTTGAGCATGGTGCTGCAATGAATGATGTTAGAGGACACTGGAGAGCACAGGAAAGAAAAAAACTTTAGACCATGAGAAAGAAGGAAGCTAAGTGAAGGAAGACGCTTTTATTCACAATTAGAGAAAACTAAGCAAGTGTGAGAAAGTGAAGTGTGTGAGCAGGGTAGTAAATACATGAATGAGGCAGGAAGAAAACTCTATTCTGTGGGTCTGTCAGCAGCAACAGCACTNTTCATCATATGCTCAAATCTTGGCTAGCAAGTTCCTATCTAGGACTGGCCAAGGGCAGCAGACCAGGACTGCCTGCAGGAAAACATAGCTGGCCCTTGAGGTGAGTGGAAGGCAGCGCTAAATGGCATCCACTCCATCTGACCTTATCCTGCTGAATGTCACAGCCAACAGAAAAATGAATGCTTGGTTTAGTGTCTCGTTGCATAGAGAGACAATGAGAGATTTATGACATAAGACAACAGAGACAAAACAGGACAAGCAAAGTGCAAGTACACTCTACTTTCTGAGAGTTTATATGGACCTCATAAAAATTTGTCTGTGAAAAAAACCACTATTTAAATGACTGTAGCAGAAAATGCGAAGCAGCTGAGGTTTTTCTGTTTGTTTCATGCATTTGACAACATATGCTCAGGAGAGCAATCTATAAATATCTGCCAAGGACTTGTGTTCAAGATATTATGTATCACTTTCAATCCTTATCAGTCAGTCACTGATCAAAACAGATTTATCTTGTCCATGTATGCTTTGTCTCCATTCAAACTAGATCACTTGCTATTAATACTTTATAACTGATTTGCAATATACCTATGCCATTAAAGCACTGTCCTAAATTAGCAGCTCTCCAGTGCTTGAGGGGAATCCACAGTTTTAGTTCTTTCTTCATATAGGACATGGAAGTGTTGGAGCGGGTCCAGAGGAGGGCCACGAAGATGATCAGAGGGCTGGAGCAGCTCTCCTATGAGGACAGGCTGAGAGAGTTGGGGTTCTTCAGCCTGGAGAAGAGAAGGCTTTGAGGACACCTTATAGTAGCCTTCCAGTATCTGAAGGGGGCCTACAGGAAGGCTGGGAAGGGATTATTTACAAGGTCTTGCAATGACAGGACAAGAGGCAATGGGTTTAAACTGGCAGAGGGGAGATTTAGATTGGATGTTAGGAGGAAGTTCTTTCCATTGAGGGTGGTGAGACGCTGGAACAGTTTGCCCAGGGAGGTTGTGGCTGCTCCCTCCCTGGAGGTGTTCAAGGCCAGGTTGGACGAGGCCTTGAGTAACCTGTACTAGTGGGAGGTGTCCCTGCCTATGGCAGGGGGTTGGAACTAGATGATCCTTGAGGTCCCTTCCTTACCGTTCGATGATTCTATGATTCTATATAGTTAAATATATTTGCCTTTGATAAACAGAAATAACTCTGAAGTCTGCTGGAATTATAATTCATATATGATTTTAATGTCTTCTGAAATTACTCTCTCAATTTTTTTTTTTGTCTCACACAGGCTCTCTTCGCCCAGAAAAATCAATGGTATCTGATCTATACAGGATCCATACCACACATCTGAATTCCTGAAGAATCTAATGCAAAATTTGCTTCATATGGCTATATTTATAGCACTTGTTCTACAGGAGTCCAAGCAGTTATTAGCATTGCAGTGCAACGCTCTAAATCACCAACTTACCAGTGCTGTTAAATTGTCAGTTGCATTGCTAAACTTCACTGAAACAGGAAATTGAACAAGAGATTAATCAGTAAGTTAATGCAGGCAACCAAATACAAGGGTCCACTCAAGGGCTAAAGACCTGCTATTACGCTTTCACCTCTGTCTCAAAGTCCAAATACAAACAGCTTCTCTACTAGTTAAGGTAGAGGGATTAATAACTGGACAACTTTGTAATTCATTTCAGTAAGACTTGGAAAACAGCTCAATAAATCATGTCTTTTATCAACCGCCTTAGGCTTGTTCTGAACTCCGTTCTACATCTATGAATGACTAGAGGCAGGTGTAAAATAGCTCCCCAAAGGCTGATACAGGAAAGTCCCATTCATTCCTGGATCTTCCTGACAAGAGTTCATTAATTTCTCAAGCTTTCCAACCTAAGTCCTGGCATTCAAATAAAGCATACATCACATCTGCTTTCTTTAAGAGACCTTAGATGACTTTAGCCAGTAATTTAAATCTTCAGCACTTTTACCAACTATCCAGGACTTTTTTTTTTTTTTTTTTTCCCCATGAAAGACTAATGAAAGAACAAGGTGTCCTTCTTTGGGTTTGTTTGTTTGTTTATTGGGTATTTTTGCCTTCATTTAAAAAGGAAATTTAGGGGGTTTGGGTTTTTTGTTTGTTTGTTTGTTTAACATAAGTCCTCCTGGAAATATATTGAGGATTGGAGTATTGCAGAATTTTGAGATCCTGTGACCTAAGGGAGCATCACAATGCAAGTTGTATTCTACTCTGCAAATGAATGGCTGTAACTCCTCTGATATTACATTAGAAAATACTATAATTATTAAAATGATCATATGTGTATCAAAACAGTGAAAAATACAGTAAGTAGATTTGGTGGGAAAAGAACTAAACGAAGCAAGGTAGAAAGGGGGAAACGGACTGTCAACAACACAACTCAGCAATTGCTTGGCCAGAGATAGCATTCAGCTTAATATAGTAAAAAAGGGAGCAATCCACTCAGTGAATGCCCAGTGTCCAAATCCTGCATCTGTCTCGCTTGGATCAGACTTTTGCAACTGCATTGTCTTTAGATACAGCAATTAAACCGAATCCAGTATTGCAGCTAAGGCTGCTGTGACACCAAGGAGAAAGATATCAGCATACAGCAAAGGAATATCTAAGTATTAGTGTAAAGTGTAACTCTTGAAATTGCTGTTCCTTAAAGACACAGCTTTAACTTATAGCTGTTTACAGAACAAGAAAGGAAAACAAACAAGCAAAAAAAACCCAAACAAAAACCTCCAAACAAAACAAACCAACCAACCAACCAAAAACCCTGTAGATAAGTCTTTCAATCTCTGAGAAAAAAAAACTGGTTTTACTTTTTTTTCATGCAAGTCAGTCATATTCTAAGTGCAGTGGAGCATCAAAAAGAAATGCTGCAGATCTACTAAAAATGCAGATCACACCCAGGGGTCTTTAAGCAACAGGACTTTCTTAGCAATGTTTGGTAGTGGAAGCACCAAGAAGTGGCATATTGCAATGCTGCTATTTGTTTTCAGGTGTCTTGGTCATATTGATTATATATAAACTTCCTGTAACATGCAGTGGCATGGAAACAACAGACATCAGCTGAGGAGCACACTGCATTGGAAAGGTTATTTTAACCATAATTATTGCTGCAGTTTACAAAATGAAAACTGTCTCTTCTTATCGTCAGGTGCCAGACTAGGTTATTTGTCTGCTAATATGGCTGCATAGCAGTGCATGAGCAAAAGGCTTTAGCAACTGATTGTCTCCTTCTTTCTCCTTATATGTTATATGCTTTGTCAGACATTCCAGATAGTTTATCTGTCGATGACAAAGATTGCCTCAGGCATCAGAGGTGGGTATAAACCAGGAGCATCTCATATTTGCGTTTTCTTCAGTGTCTAAACAGTGACATTTGCAAGCAACAAGACTAAGTCTTCACACGTGACAGGATTAGTTGTTGATTTTTAAAGAGATTAGAACAACTGCAGGGATACCTGTTTCTCATATACATGCAGATGATAGCATGAGGACAGCTTTTATGAGTCAATTTCTTTTTAAGTGAAGTATAACTTAGTTGGGTACAAAGACTGCTTTATGCCTATATATAGACTTACAGCAATTTATTGATCTTTCAGTATTAGGTAGCTGCGACTTCCTTATGTTCTTATTTTCTTTTCCATTTTTCAACCAGGACAACTATGGTACATAAGTCCAGGAAAAAGTTTTACCAGTATTTATTACTAATAGTGAGGTAGAACCAACCCAAATATTGCCAGACTGTGAAGAACAAGTGAATGTGATGAAGCATCAACTGCTAACTATAGCTCTTTTGATCACTTTTCCTTCATGAACAAAAACCCTTTTGTGGTTCTCATAACAGTGATTAAAAAAAAAACCCCAACCTTTTTCTAAAACCTGCCAAGGGAAACTCAGCCTTTTGTTGTACTGTACCTGGAGCAATTATGTCTCTCTCCATAAGATCTTCTTGGGACACTACTGAAACTACAATTTCAGTGTCCACTCTAGTCATGTTTACTTGTACAGAGCAGATAAAGAGAGGGCATGTAACACTATGCAGCAGAGCAAGAAAACTCTACTAGAAAGAATATCACTTACAACTGCTATCTGGTTTCATGCTCAAAGACTGTGATTACTTTGTTCAGTTGGTCACAATCTGATTAACTGTAATTGTTCATTGTTCTTTTATTAATTTTTTTTTTAAAAATAGCTGTAAGAACATCTTGAAATGAGAGGAATCTGGTGAACCTGAAGTTGAATTAAATTTACACTTCTGAAAAATGAAGGATAGCTATGTAGAACATTACTTGGAGGAACAGTTTCAGCATAAATATGGAATGGTTGTTTGAAGTTTCACATTATAATTGCTGGCAGCAAGCCTTGCAGTCACTCACTTTAAGCAGTCCAGAAAAATTCTTTCATTTCCTGAGGTATAGTCAGAAGCTTGGGAGGCATACTTCCAAAACTTTCTGGCTGTACATAACAGAAGTTTACAGTACCTTCTAGAATTCTGTTACACTAAATGAAAAGTTGCTTGACATTCACTTTTAAGTTGGAAAATAGTTCAGAGTAGAACAACCAAGTAACAACTGAGAACACAGAACACAAAACAGAAGCAGAGACTTTAACTGAATGAGAAGACATTTGTAACTCCATGGGCTGTTTTTGCCTCTAACTTCAAAGGTTGTTAACAAAGAAGAGGTTATTAAAAATAAGTTTATATTGTTAGGGTTTTATATTGCATTAAAACTCCTAGAAAAACACACTTACGTTTCCATATACACAGCATTGTGCTCATGCCCATTGAAATGCTCCAGATAGGATTTCCAAACATCAGCATTCAACCAACCTTCATAAATCATAAAATTATTGTGACTTCTAGCTCCCTTACTCAGACAAATTTTAATGAAGGTCAGTATTAGGAACATGTCAGCAATAATGCTATTTTAGAAGAGAATCATTATCAGTGTCAGGTATGTTTCAACCTAGTATTAGGTTAGATTAATATGCTAAGAGCACTGGAGTGTTTCAATGTTCTGAAAAAAGTACAGATTTCATATATACAGTAAGTGCAATTCAGTGAAATGTAGGCACTTTTGAAGTGCTATAGAGGAATGCAAATTTTGAGTTTTATGTTCTATTTCAGAAATCAGAAGCATTTAATTTTCACTTCATTTTCAATCTTCTCCATATTCCATCATCACCCAAAACTCTGTAATTTCTCAGCTACATATCTTCTAGAAAAATAGAAAACAGAATGAGCCAGGTTTTGTAAGCCTTGCCCAGAGTTACATGAAAACTCTTCCAGAACACAGGAAGTACTTTGTGCAATGAAGTACCAGCTGGAGGCAACGAATTGAAACATCATCTTTTGACTAGATACAATGCCAATCCACAGAAATGAATGTCTTTGTATCACCAAAAAAATGACTCCTTGTATAAATGCACAGTTTCAGTTAAATCCCATTTAAAGGTATTGCAGCCTGTCTGTCTTTAAGCATTGGGTTTTAGCACTGAGCTTTCATCTTCAGTACTTACTGAGCAGAAGCAAACCTTTATTTCTCAGTTACAAAAGAACATGTCTTCACATATGAAAAAAGATCACCAATGTGCAGAGGGAATGAATGCACACAGTGGCACATTTCCACCTCTCTGATGTCACTAAAGCCTCACACTAACCATCCCAAATATTATGTGATGCATAGAATGCATCCCTATGTGTGTGCCAAAAGCCTCACCCCTTCTACACTAGTACGTGTACCCACTGGAGCATAGGTTATTTCAAACTCCTACCTGTATCCCTTTCTCTATAAGCACAAATGGGCTATCACATACCAGTTTCTCTTCAATTTACTGCCAAGACCCTGAAATGTTAGTTTCCTCTACATTTTAAGAATGAAAATTCATGTGAGAGGAAGCAATGTGAAAACCTTTTATCTGTCTGAAACTGATCTGCAATAATTTAGATTATAGGTGTTTGCTATGTAGCATGACCTCTGCCTTCATACTCTCACAAAGGATATTTATGGTGCATTTCTGCCACAGCACACATCTGAGATCTAAAAGCATTCCAGTGAGTCTGCTAGTACTATTAAGTACCTATGTACCTAAGTACTATTAAGTAACTGAAACACTGAGTGTCATTATGGAATCACTTCGATGATCTTTTCTTCTCTGACTCCAGCATTTTCATAATTATTTATTTGACTTACGTTGCTAAAGGCTAAAGTAAATTTCTTTGTGATCTACAGCTTCTATTTTATGTTCCAGTCTGTCAGTAGCCTTGGCCAGAACAAGCTTTCAGAGAGAGCTGTCAACACTTAGTAGAAGTTCGCATTCATTAGAAGATGTGTGTGGGTGTACATGCACATAGCTACTACATCTCCAGGCTTCCTATAGTGGAAAAAAAAATAAAATCTAGGGAAATACATCTCCTACACAGTTTTGTCTTTGTTATATCAAGTCACACACAAGGACTGCAGGCAACTTGAAGTTAATTATTACGATTGCTTGATTATCCAAGGCCCCTCATCTAGATCAGGGTCATGGACCTCTTTGCAGAGCAGTGCCATCAAATGGAAAGGAAATCACAATTTGTTCATCTGCAATTCACATTCCCCCCAAATTAGACAGAAGCAGTAACAGGAAGCCATTGGTGCTAATTTACACATTGGCCTTTCATAACTCACTCTCACATGGGTGGCTGTTGGCAGTGATTGCCCACTGCTTCGGTAAATCTATTACTGTCTGTTATGCGCTACACGTGCTTACTAAACCTTACTAAACCTCATCAAGTGTATTCTCTATAAAACAGCCACTCTTGCGTTAGCTCACAATAAATACCTGGACATTCCTAGTTAGAAAGTTATTCCTAAGGCCATCATGCCACTGACTTTGCCTGAACATACAAAACAAGATTGCGCTGACAAAACTATGGCAGTAGCACTGGACTTATTTCTGTGCAGTGCGTATGTCTACCTGGACAGAAGTACAGCACAAAACAGTTTAGCTATGCACATGAAAAGTATTGAGCCAAAACCACTGTCTTCAGCATTGCTACAATATGTGATATTAGTCTCAATAGAAGACATTTTTTGGAAAAATTAAAAGCAAACAGCATCTGATGGGAACTTAGGAACTGTCATTTGTTGCCCTCTATCATTTCTACACAAACTATCTCTTATCTATTAGAAAGAAAACCAAAGAAGCTAAGTAAAGATAAGGTGCCTATGAAATATTATCATTGCTAAACAATTAACCTGATGATGGAAATAAAATGCATACCAATTCAAATATTATAAACATGATGATAAACAAGTTTGACCCAGTCAGTGATGACGTTAATGGACCAGACACAGGTTTTATGTTAATTAACCTATGGTATAAGGCTGTGTGTCATAGCTTTATCTGCTATCGTGATAAATTAAATCCAGAATGACTGAAAGGAAAAGTGATTAGAGAATGTGCTTTTCAGAAGAAAGCATTACAAGTATCTCTGGCCAGAACGTCACTCTGGAAGTTTTCCTGATGTGAGCAGTTAGGCCAATATAGCCTTTCACTTCTCCCTCGCTGGCCAGAAACCCCTCTGTACACTTCCAGTGGTTTAATTTGCAGCTCCATTCCCTTTTGTGCAGGTGCCACAAAGTCACTTGCTCTGATTTCAGACCTGGAGCTCACTTGCTCTGTTCATGCCTGCCACCTCACTAGTCAAATTCAATTTGGTCTGCTTAGCTCCCAGGTTTAGAAACCAGCTTTCTGATAGTGAAGCACTGTTAGTCTGCTATTTAGCCTAAATTCAGTTCACAAGTAATGAAGGTGAAAACTCAGTTTAATTTCCCTTGAAATTGGTATTACGACACTTTGTTTCTCAGCCATACACCAGTAAAGAGGTCTGTAATGGTTTAATGCAAGGGTTAACACATTCCAGAGTAATGTGCCTGCTCCCCCAACACAGAAAAAAGGGGAAAAGTAACACACAAAACTTGGGGTTGAGATGAAGAGAAGAGTTTAATATAATATGAGATATCATAATGCATAACTACCTTAGCTTAGTTTACTTGCAGGAAAAAAGTGCAGTGAAATTCAGGAAGAAAAAAATCAGTGTAAAACAGAAAACCAAAACTGGCATGCTGCTCAACTCCCACTCACCTTGACACCAAAATTCCAGAACCCAGAGGAAGCAACTGGAACAGGAAGCCTTCCACATTACAATCTGAACTTCAAGCTCCATAATACTTTACTCCAGCCAGTACTTTCATTTTTTTTTAAGCTGGTGTGACTGCAGCATGGTAGAAAAACAGCAGCAGATTCAACTCATCCCATGACAATGTCCAGCATCTGTTGGAGTGAAGAAGACCAGGTAATAATGCAAACCACAGGTTTTTCTCAATGATATTGCAACCCACAGTTTCTCACCCAGTAGAAATCTCTGACAGTTAAATTATCTACAGGTCTGAGTAGATTTATCTGAAATAAAGTGTCTGAATTTTTTCAACCATAGTCAAAAATATTAAGACTTAGAATGAGACAAAGAAAAAAAATACAGAGTGCAAATCATTATCTTTTAAACCAAGGGGCAAGCAGAATATATTGTTGAGTTTTTAACTAAAAGCTGACAAATACCAGATGTATTTCTAGAGTATAACTTAATGGAGAATAAAATCCAGGAGCATTTACAGTATCAACTCTCTCAACCTTCAGTCTATTTTTCAAGAAAAATTAAATTAAATTAGTTATATATTATTCCCTAGTGTAACTACATTCTTCTCAAAATGTACTCAAACAGTCCAAAGGGTTAAATTATGTTTTTTAACATTGATTTCAAGAAAGATACCTTACCACTCTGCGAGTGTTGCATCTGCACACCTGTTTATGTCCACCTTGCAGTATTCTCCAAAAGGAGAAAGAAGCACAGTTGACTTTATTATTTGCTAATCACAGATTTTCCCTAGTTAATGTCTTCAAAAAGTCATATTTTCTATCTTTCCTAAATAATTAATAGCTAATTGTTTCCACTGGAGTACCTAACAGTAGGTCACGCTGGCTGCTCTTCTCAAAAAATCCTGACTGTAGGAGGAAGGACAAAAATCCTGACTGTAGGATAAAAATCACAGGAGTCACTACTTTTAAAGCAAGAAACTTCTAAGAACGAAATAGTTTAATCCATATGACCTTACAAATGAAACAAGGAAGCACTCAGTTACCTTATGATCACCAAGACAAATCTTAGAGCGGATTTAAGAAAAACAGTTGTTTAAAAACAAAGAAAATAAAACAAACAACCCATCCCCCCCAAAAATCTTAATCAATCTCACTAGAGACCAGAAATATCTAGTTTTGAAGCTGCTCATTGCTGTTTTTAAAATTGATGAAAGAGGGCAAAAAAAGGATAGCACAATCCTTGTGGAATTTGCCCTTCCAAATATTTTAGAGATAGTAATAGTGGTTGTGATTATTATGTGTTCTACTAATATCAGCAATACTGGGAGGAGGCATAGGGCAACTCATTAGTGCACCAGGTAGCCAGGAGTTTTGATAGATGCACCTCTACTGGGAAGTAAAAAAGTTATGTTAATTTTCAAAGCATTATCAATACACCTCCCAACTCAATCCATGAAGATACCTAAATTCAGAGAAACTACTCACACATCAGCACTGACTCTGGGAGGTAAAATGGTCATCCCACAATAATTTGAACAACAACAGACCTGTAACATTGTCAGCAGCTCAACAGCTCATGTATCTTGATTTTGTAATGTTTGTTTTTCCATCCTATTTCCCTTTTTGGTACTTTGCTGAAAAGATTTTCAGCAAAATTCTTTGTGTCCCATTTCTCTCAGAAGGTGCTCATTACAAAACAAAGGTTTGCTTTCTATTGCTTTACACAGGGAATTCAGTACAGACACACAGGATGACAAATGGTACTGGGTAGCCAACATCAGCATTTGATGTGCAGGGTCATACAGACCACTAAATCTTAGTGCCCACATAAAGTAAGAAGACAAAGAGAGTTAGCAGCAGCTCATAAGGTTAATGTAGCTGAACATAGTTTACTGTGTATGTCCTTTAAACTGGTAGTTATTCTTTGATTACCTGAGAACAAGTACACTGTAAATTGAGGGAAAAGGGGTTGTTGCTAGTTTTTCCTCTTCATTTGTATATGAAAATCTCATGCTAAGATAATGGCTTTGCTTTCTGACGTAGCACTTTGCTTAGACCTTTATAATTGCTTCTACTTTTAATCCAAATTCACGTAAAATGATTGTCTGAGTGGATAAGCAAGAAAATCAACAGTACACTTAAATATATACATCCAAAGCACTTCAAAGTAATGTTTAATCAGATACATCTGAGCAGAGACACATTATTTTCTCTTCCTCATGTTACGTTAAAGGAATGGACAATTTTAGCAGTTTGTGATTTTTATTGATATAATTTAGATCTAAAGATAATATTCCTGATATTCTACTTGCTTCTTTATTAAAAATCTTCCATACCAGTCAGTTACGATGTGAATATTTACTATACTACCTGAATGTGTGACTATATTACTGGCGTCACTTTTTACTGAGTAGAAATCATAGAATCATGGAATGGTAAGATTGGAAGGGACCTCATCTAGTTCCAACCCCCTGCCATAGGCAGGGACACCTCCCACTAGTACAGGACACTCAAGGCCTCATCCAACCTGGCCTTGAACACCTCCAGGGAGGGAGCAGCCACAACCTCCCTGGGCAACCTGTGCCAGTGCCTCACCACCTTCACTGGAAAGAACTTCCTCCTAACATCCAGTCTAAATCTTCCCTCTGCCTGTTTAAACCCATTGCCCCTTGTCCTGTCATTGCAAGACCTTGTCAACAGTTCCTCCCCAGCCTTCCTGTAGGCCCCTTTCAGATACTGGAAGGCTACTATAAGGTGTCCTCAAAGCCTTCTCTTCTCCAGGCTGAAGACCCCCAACTCTCTCAGCCTGTCCTCGTAGGAGAGCTACTCCAGCCCTCTGATCATCTTCAAGGCCCTCCTCTGGACCCGCTCCAACACTTTCATGTCCTTCCTATACTGAGGGCTCCAGAACTGCACACAGTACTCCAGGTGGGGTCTGACAAGAGCAGAGTAAAGGGGCAGAATCCCCTCCCTTGCCCTGCTGGCCACGCTTCACTGCAGGCTCATGTTGAGCTTTTCATCAACCAAGACCCCAAGGTCCTTTTCCTCAGGGCTGCTCTCCAGCCATTCACCACCCAGCCTGGATTTGTGCTTGGGACCGTGCCTACCCAGGTGCAGGACCTTACACTTGGCCTTGTAAATCTTACAGTTTTGGAATATTTGACTCAGGCCTTTCTTGCACTTCTTAGACCTTTTTTTCCCAGTTATCCCTAAATTAAAGACCTAGTGTTAGATATGGACAATGATAACTGAAATGACAATGCTAGTAAGTCACCAACTACCTGTCTCTCTCTCTCTCTTTGCTATGTTTCTGAAAAACTGGATGTTTATTACTAAAAAAGTGAGCTATTTTTCACTGCAATAGACACTGGCCAAATGCAGAATGCAGATCTGTAGCACTGTGGGGTGAGAAGGTATTTAGTAACCTAAAGGTATTTCTTCATCTTTGCAGAACGACCTAGTTTTTCTACCAAAGTAGCACATACAGATTCAGTATTAGTGAGGACTGAGCAATACAGATCACCTTAAGCAAAGTATTTGATCTTGATACAATCCATGCCTGTTTTGAAAGAAAGAAAAAAAAACAACCAAAAAAAGGTTTTCTTAAATATTCAAAGTGATTGACATGTAACTGTTGGAAAGTAAGCCTGTAAGTACTCACTGGTTGCTATAATACGCTGTGCTGATATGCATTTCCATAACTTCCTTTGTGTACTTGGCTCTTAAAACATTTTACCTACATTTAGGTCCAATGTTTTCAATCTGATTCAGGTTTATTTCAATTTTGCTAGGGAATAAGTTAGCTGATGTAGCATACAAGTTACCCATATAATTAGATAACATTCTTATGCATTTTACCACAGGAAACACCTCCTAGGACCAGAAATTGAAAGAGCAGAAATGAATGTCACAATATCAGCTAGCCTATCTTCTGGCCCAGAGGCAGAACTCTCATCCCATTTATTTCTTCATTCTGTTTCTAAACCAAACTCCAGAAGGAAATTCTGCAATTTTATCAGTGCCCAGTCACTATCAGTGCTAAAATACTTCTTCTTACATTTCCTAACAATTTACCTAAGTCTGTCTAAGTCTATTGTTTAAGTCCATTACTACCTGCCCTACCTGCAGCACATGGAAAGGAATTACTTTCATTGCACCCTTTGTGTAATTCAAGACCTAGATTGCCTCAGTTTTCTCATAATTAAATCTGAAGTTATTTTTCCTCACCCCGAACTGTCCTGATCTGTAGAATTCAGTGCTGAATAGTGTAGGAGACTCCTATTTAAAGACTTCGATGATGCATCAACTCTGGTGTGCCTCATTCGAACCACATGACACCATTGAGTCATACTGAAATCCTCTGTAATGTTTAAATCCTTTCCTGCAGTTGTGCTATATGCACAGTCTTGTCCTCTGAAGCTGGCATTCATCTCAAGTAACCTACGAGATAAGAGGCTGAGAACCTCATCTTTTCCAATGTGCTTACTTGTGTCTTTTGAATTCCAGTGTGTCTTTTGAATTAATATTATCTGCATAGCTAAAACATTATTCCTTTATCCAAATCACCAACACAAAACCCGAATATCACTAGACTCAATCAAGGTCCTTGAAGAATCATATTTGGTACAGCCTTTTGGTTTGATGCACTAATTTTCTACTCTAGAGTAGATATTTCTTACTAATGCTACATTTGCTAATAGTCTTACCTACTGCGTGTTTCCTACTTGTTATACATGATAACGGAGCATAAAAAACAAATTGACTCCTACAGCTTCTCCCTTATTCACACTGTCAGAGAAGAAAATTAGATCAACTTGACATGACTTGTGTTAGTACATCCATGCTGGTTGTTACTCATATCTTTGTCATTTTCTAGGTGCCTTCAAATTGCTTGTTTGAGTATATTCTGGTGTTTTTCCAAGATCTAAATGGCAATGACAGCTGTAAAATTCCTCGGCTGGTTTTTGGTTTTGGTTGTNCATTTTCAAAACGGTTTGCCTGACTTCAAGATCACAACTAGCAGTTATGATGGCTAAAGCTGTTTGCCTACGTAATCAAGTTTAAATTTCACTGAGTACAATAAATATGAGAGTACTTTGTGCAAGTCATCTTTAACCTAATCTTTCCCTACAGCAAACTCAGCTCTTATCCTTCTCTGACTATTAATGCAATGTCTGTCTTTGGTTAATGAAATTTGCAACCTCTCCTTCTTCCTCTTGATGTACACATTGTATTAGACACATATTTATAAGACAGAAACCGGTCTAGTAGTTCCATTGAATAATTTCTTTAGTGGTAAGTGGTGGCCCTTGTTCTTTTCTCATTGATCTACATGTGTGTAGCCTCAGAACTCATTTACTTGGGCTAAACATAGACAATTTGTAAAGGAACTGGGGCAACAGTTACAATGCCTTCAAAACCTATTAAAAATGAGGTATTTGGTTTTGTTTGGTAGGGGTTTTTTTGGTTTGTTTGGGTTTTGTTTGTTTGTTTGTTCATTTTTTAAGAGATACTATCAGCTCTATCAGAATTATTTGAAACTGAAGAAATAAATATTTGTTAGCAACACACATTTCCTCTTGAGAAATCTGCGAACAGTGGTGAGGCTAAATATAGAATTGTTACACATAAGAACACACACACATTTATTAATATCTTAATTAGCATTTTTTAAAAACCTAGAATGAAAGATGGTATTTTTCTGTAGTGTCCCCTTATTTATCTTATGCTTCATGCCTTGTTCAGTTTTTTCTTTACTTGCAATATTTGGGAATTCATAAGCTGGGCAGCACAGATAGCTGAAGATACAAATAAGGCAACTGTTAGTTTTCAATATTTATTCCAAAGGGAAGATTTCTGGTCTCCTTATACTAAAGGATAGAAGCACGAGACATTGCAAGAGGAAAAAAAATGAGTAAAGAGGAAACCTTTAAAGTAATGAGATGGAAGCATTAACAGTTTTTCACTGCCTTGGTTCTGCTAATAATGTTCTCCAAATGTAGTTTATGCCCCTAACTCTTGAAAGACAGTAGGAGCATGCCCATTTTTTTGCCTTCACAATTTTCCCCCTGACTCACAAGGTAGAACTGTGAAGGTCATGACAGCCATTTCACCTGGTGCAGCTATTCATATTTGCTGAACAACACAGGAGATGCAACACCAAGCACAAGTCT
Source organism: Eubucco bourcierii (assembly GCA_013396675.1). Classification (NCBI taxonomy): domain Eukaryota; kingdom Metazoa; phylum Chordata; class Aves; order Piciformes; family Ramphastidae; genus Eubucco; species Eubucco bourcierii. Next base: position 493,466 of record VWZE01006812.1, on the reverse strand, counting down.
CACCATACCAGCACTGGCCACCACTGAACTGAACTTCCTCAGTCAGGAACACAGTGTCTACCTCCAGACCAAGCAAGCCAGCTTGGTCATCACAGATGCGCACTGATTACACTCAGAGCATGTTTGTGTGCAAGGGGACAGCGGGTCCAAGATAGGGCTGAGAAGAGAGAATCTTGGCATAGTTAAGGCAAAGGAGCAAGGGACTAGACACCATGAGGAACAGATCAACTACAAAACAATTGATCCAGTGGATGTTAGGCCCGGTCTTCAGAGCAGAATCTGTTAAATTTTGCTCCCCTTTGTGACAGCTAACAGACAGCTTCTCAAATTTAAAGAACTCAGCATTGTGACAATTAAGTAGTGATTAAGCAGATGATGGAACAGATCTGAACGAAGTAATGAATTCTGTATTTCACCTTTCTCTGAGGCAGATAAAATTCTGCAGTAAGAAAGTAATGAGTATGCAGGTAATTATGCTCCAAATGTCCTCTCGGTCAGAATTTATTGTTGTCTTTTTAATGGTCACATCCATCATGTTCATATTTATTAATGCTATCAATGACCAAAGTTTATCTGCATTTTGCTTGAAGCAGACAGATATAAGAATTCAGATAAGAGAGACGCTCCAGCAGAAGATGCTATCAGGTAATAGGCATCAATTTGCACTGACACTTCCAATTTCGCTATTTCTATAACAAGTCCTTTGAAATATCAAATCCAAATTACAGAACACTCTAAATTTTCAGAAAAGAAACCAACTTCCCTTTAATACTACAAACAGAGAATCATAGAGTGGTTTGGAACATTTTGTTGTCACCCTCTGCCTTGAAGTAAATAGTCTCAGAAACAGCAAAATGTCCTTGCACGAAGTTCAATCTCACAATTTGCAGAGATCTTTGCATTTTCTTTACTACCTTATGTAACACAGGAATGAGGCAGTAATGTGTATCGAATTTGCCATATTTTCCTAACTGTAGCTGAGTGCTGGTTGATGAATCTGGATTGTTCCAAACATCTGACAGTTATGCTGAATCTCTGTTTGATGAAGCAACAGTCACCGTATGTCTCTAGAAATGAATGTAAAATTGGAATTTTAAATGTCATTTCATGCATCAAAAGACAACATTATGTTATCTGCTCCACCCAAAGCTTTAAAAGCTCTGTTGGAGAAGTTAAGGAACACATTCTATTTAATCTCATACTGCCTACGATCACACAGCTGTGTGAAATGATACCACCAAAATAACCTTTGAAGGAATGGAAACATTCCTTATGTTAAAACTCAGAATGTGAAGGATCCAATTTGCTACAGATGTTGGATATTACAACAACACAAAGCACAGTTTTGAATAGTGTAAGAAAACCAGGACATACGACAAAACCACCATTTGTAATTTTCTAAGCAGTTTTGATTAGCCTTTTAAAAAGTGGAAAAGCTACATCTGTCAGCTTTAGATTTTGTGTTTATTTAATCCTAAATTTTCTCCCTAGGGTCTGCAAACTTTTTTTAAGATCATGCTTCAATAAGTCTTATTGCTATTACAAATCAAGCAAATAATTTGGAGGTTACATTATGTTCCAATTTACCGAGCATAATCTTTTCCTGACACATCAAGTAGCCACTGCTACAAATGGAACACAAGACCTTAGACTCAATTTACAATGGAAGTTCTTAGACCTTGTTTAAACATATTGGAATTATTCCTGGAAACTTATCTGAGCAAGCAGACAGTCCAACTGCACTCTTGTCACAGATCATATGCTTACCTTCATAGACTGTCATTACCAACAGCTAGTACTGCCTCCCTTGAATTATCCTTTTACATTTAGGATGTGCGGTGTTAAAATAAAGGTGTCAGACAAGTATAAAGATTTGGTGTAACCAAATAATGGCTTAACAGTGGAGTACCAATGCAAGAGGTTGAAGGACAATGTTTTCCTTACATTAATTACTTGCTTATAAACAGGTAGATATCAAGGCACAAGCAAGCAGTTTCTCACCACCCCATGCACTGGAAAAGGCTGCCCACAAAGTTGTGGACTCATCTTCTCTGGAGGTATTCAAAACCTGCTCTAGATGAACCTGCTTTATCAGGGGGGTTGAACTAGATGATCTCCAGACATCCCTTCCAACCCGTACCAGATTCTGTGAAAATGTGTTCATCTTGTAGAATTGCTGAACTATCACTCAAATATCTGAGAAAGGAAGTACCCATAAGATGCAGTTGGAAGTTGTAGAAAGGGAACTGTTAAAGAGACCAGGATGGAGAATTGTGTGATACACACTGGGTATGGAAGAAGGTCCTGAGCCCATTTTGTCTCTCAAAGTTTGCATATGATAAAATAATTGTTTACATTGTTACATAAAAGACATGGTAGTTTGTGCTTGAAGCTCCTACTCCTGTCCACTTCAGTCTATATCCCAGAAACAAATACAGCATTAAGTTTCCTGTGAACACAGAATTAAGTAAGCTATGTCCAACAATGATAATACAGAAGCTGATTTATTACAATGGAAAAAAACTCAGTCTCCAGGCACAGTGAGGATTTGATCTCTTTATCAAAACCACAGTAAAACAAACCAGCCATTACAATAAGCATCTGTAAAGGGTTAACCCCTCCTGGGGGTGGTCGGAACCTGACTTCCACTCCCACTTCCTGTCTGGACCCCCTATAAAAACAAAGGAACTGCCTGTTTCCCTCTCTCTCTGCTCTGTTTTCAGCTGAGGAGCACCACTCTCTTCCTGCTGCTCCTGCTTTGCCACATGGCCAGCCAACCACATGGTGGAACAACTATTTCCTGAATCTACCTCCATCCATTTCCATCCATCGGGTATTGTATACACTCCCAAGCACAAATCCAAATTGGATGGTGAATGGCTGGAGAGCAGCCCTGAGGAAAAGGACCTTGGAGTCTGGGTTGATGAAAAGCTCAACATGAGCCTGCAGTGTGCACATGCAGACCAGACAGCAACTGAGTCCTAGGCTGCATCAAGAGAAGCGTGGCCAGCAGGGCAAAGGAGGGGATTCTGCCCCTTAACTGTGTTCTCATCAGACCCCATCTGGAGTACTGGGTGCAGTTCTGGAGCCCCCAGCACAGGAAGGACATGAAAGGGTTGGAGCAGGTCCAGAGGAGGGCCACAAGGATGATCAGAGGGTTGCAGCAGCTCTCCTATGAGGACAGGCTGANGATACTGGAAGGCTACTATCAGGTCCCCTCGAAATATGAAAATGTGGGAAAGAGGGTAAGAAAATGATATCTCCTTTATAAGGAAAGGCTGAGGGAGATGGATCTCTTCAGCTTGGAGGAGAGGACACTGAGGGATGACCAGGTTGGACAAGGTCTTGAGTAACCTGTACTAGTGGGAGGTGTCCCTGCCTATGGCAGGGGGTTGGAACTAGATGATCCTTGAGGTCCCTTCCAACCTTACCATTCTATGATTCTATATTTTGTGTTTTGTTTTTCTTCCCTATACATTTTTGTAACTCCCATTACCTTAAATACCTTTTATTTATTGTTAAAATGTTCCTTTTACCTTCCAAATCAGAGCAAGACTATTCTTTGGGTGTTT
>VWZE01006812.1:453884-489768 GCA_013396675.1 Eubucco bourcierii | reverse complement strand
TATATATATATATATATATATGTATGTATGTATGTATGTATGTATGTATATATGTGTGTGTTGTTCTGTTAGGCTTTTGGTCTCCGGGAAGCTTAAACCAGACCAGTACAGCATCCCAGTAAGCATCTGGAAACATCTTAGCAAGATATGAGACTGAAGAAAACAAAACTCACTTTGCGTATACCACTGAATACTGCCAGTGTGATGAAGTACAGGTAGAAAGAATCTCACCACTTTTGAGTCAGTCATTATATTATCTAATGTTCAGGATTATTTAGGCTTTTACAGTAAGGTTTGAAATCTGTGAAATGTCTAGGTCCATACATGATACTTGATGGTAAATTGGTATCTCACCCATGGATTCTATATAGGCATTATGTCAAGCAAATTGTTGTCTACAGACAAGGAAATCTACAAATTATAGGAAATACAGATTCTGCACACTCCCTAGCATATCCTAATCTTCATCAACAGAGTACTGGAAAGTTGTGTCTGCTTGTTTAACAGTAAGCAAACACAGGAACAGTTGACATGCTGTTGGGGGAAGTCTGACCAGTATTCATCTTACTCCCATCATACTCCCAACAACCAGTGCTGTCAGAGGGTACACCCCTGCATATGGCTTCAGAGAGCTAAAAATTTCAGCACCAGCTTCGGGAGTTGCACCTACCAGTTTAAAACTCAGCATTCCATATGCACGGATTATTTTTTGTCTAGAGGTATTATTTTGCTTTAACAGAGTAACTCTATTTAAGATTGTCTGTCTGGTGGGTGAGTGGTGGGTTGATTTTTTTTTTTTTTTAATTGTTACTGGGTTTATTTTGGTTTTATTTCCCCTCCCAGATCTGTAAAGTCCTCCTGGAGCTGCTAGTCATTAGCACAACCTTTAATTACCCAAAGGAGTACAAGAACTCATTAACTAGAAGGAATGTTTGAGATAGTGAACAGAAAAATATTGAAGCTCAGTAGTTAGGACACGTATTAGGGTAAGATGTGGCTTCTGTCTGTACTTCATGTAAAGTCCTTGAGTATCTGGTTGAATGCAGCCTGTTTCAAAATTTCAGTAGAATTTGTAATAAAAATTTTGTTTGATTATCATGCACTGAGCCATTTACTGACTCCCACATACAAGTCAGTAGCATGGCAAATCCATTTGCGGAGATCATTTAATTACTCATAAGTACACCTAGAGCAGTACATCCTAATTCTTGTAAATGACCTGTACTTTCAAGTGTTTATTCATAAGAGAAGCATTTTTAAAGGTCAGAATGGATCATTCATCAGAGGCTTAAAAATTGCTCCTTTTGGCAGCTTTACATACATTAAAAGGATACACAACAATTTTCAGACTTGTATCAAGTTTTATTATTTTTCTGATAAAGAGTTGTCATTTTTTCCCCCAGAAAAATAAATTCTCATTTAAAAGATTTCTTAACTAGTATATTCTTTCATATTTAATCTAGTATTGAACATCATTTTCTGTAATCATCCTGTGACTGAGAATATTTTTTTGCTTATCCAGTCACTCATTATTTGATTGCTTTTGAACAGCAGCACTTTATCACTTTATTGCAATATATAAATGTCCTCTCTCCCCCGTAAACATGAGAAAGCAGTCTAAGCTCCATTAAGTTTTGAACATTCATGAAGCATCACACTATTACCCTGCACATAAAGAGAATTTAATTTTCAGCATTTCAGTATAGAAATTTAGGCTCATTCTATTTACAAGGCTAGGGATGTTTCCATGAGAATGAGAAAGAAGAATAAGCCTCTTTGCCTTTCCTCTCCCAAGTATATCAACATGATGGCAAGTCACGTTCTCACCAAGCACTGTCTAAATCCTCAGTGTGCTGGTTTGAGGCTAATTGAAATATTTTAATAGAGAAAATTACACTATAGACTGTGAAAAAGAAAACATGGTGATGTCTACTTCACTCATACACTTGCTGAAAATTTGTTTGGGAACAATAACCAAAACATTAGATAAGTCTTAGTCTCTGTCTGACTCTTGCTGGATCTAGCAGCTTCTGGCTCTGACTCCTCTGGCTCTGACTCCTCTGCCGATTAATTTTCACTAACCGCTTTTCTTCTAAAAGTGTTGTTTAGTTTCTTCTAAAAGAGTTGTGTTTCTGTATTACCTTTAACTTGTATATTCCTGTAAATATTCCTGTATATAGTGTATACATCTGCTTGTACATTGTGCTGAGCTGTAAATAGAACTTCAGTCCTTAGCTTCCAGCCAGCTGAGTTCTAGTCTGGGTCATTTTACAAAGCATGGGGGGACGGGTAACTCCCAAACCGTCACACTCAGCTACATCACATGGCATAGAGTGCAGCGACACAGGACATCAAGTCACTCTAGTGAAGGCAAATGAAGGGCAGCACTACAGCCACACGAACATCCTTGAGATCTTGCTCCCTATGACTCCCTCCTCTTCCTGCCACTTCTCTGTCATGGCTCTGACTCTCACAAGATGTTCCCACCCTGCTGCAGAAGCACTGCAAACTACCTGGCAGAGCAGGAAGAAGGGGAGAACAAACATGGCAACTGCTTCATGCTCCAGCACTGTCTGCAGGAGAAAATTAAACTCTATTCCATCTTAATGGAGGGCAAGTTTTGCCCAAGGGCTTCCTTCACATAACTGATGTGCATTGATTTTAATGTCATGATTCATTTATTATGTGTCTCTTTGCAACTAAAAGGCATAATAAAACTTACTGCAACCTGCTCAGCAGTCCATTTCAGAGATGTGGTGTTTTGTAAAGCTGGTATGGATAGAAACTCTTTGGCTTGGAATGCGTTTCAAATCATCCATCCTCTCCAGGAAGTATTTATGACCTTCTTAACACACACTAGTGCAAATCCAAGTCTTTCTAGAGACTATTCCAGCTATAAATCAGGTATAACTTACTATATCTCTACTTTCCTACAGAGAGCTTGAAAAATGACTGAGTGTCGAAATCTTCCTTGCTCAGTGCTCCAGTCTGGGCCAAGAGCATACCCCCTTCTGGAGATCAGAACCAACTCTTACCCCTTCTCAGGAGTAAGAACGAGAGCACTGTATGATTGGAAGTTTAGAGAGAAATTCTATTTATAAGAGCATATATACATAAGGCAAACAGGTAGAATTAGTAGAAAATCCACTGGGCCCAAACTGGGCTTCTAGAATCCTCCACCCTTTGCACACCCCAGCCAGGGGTAAGATGGGCTGAGGCTGCCCTGCCCCAGCTGTGCCTACATGGCCTCAGTGGCCTGACTGCCTGTTTGCCAGCTCCCCCATGCGCTGTGAGATGAGCTGTTCCAAGAAAGGAGGAGTGGAAGCAGGGAAGGCAGGGGGAAAAGTGCAGTCAAGCACTGTCTTTTAAGCTGTGATACCAGAAAGGGAGTAGAATAACAATATTACAATATCCTGGGACAAACAGGTCCACCCACTGGGATGGGTCTCTGTCCCTATGGTTTTGTTTAAGAGGGACCTGTGACCCCTCAAACAAAAAAAATACTCTGAAACCCAAGAAAAACATGAATCTCTCAAGCATGAACTATTCTGATATGTCATTGTAGTGGCTACAGCTGAAAATGGTTGAAATATGAACTCCTGACAATAGAAAAGTAACTGGAAGAGAGACAATGAAGAGGAACAAAAAAAAAAAAAAAAAAAAAAAAAAAAAAAAAAAAAAAAAAAAAGAAACAGAAGCATCAAAAGCAGGAGAGAAGCATGCAAATTCTTTCCTGATCTTGCTGTCACCCTGCATGATATAAATCATGACAATGTCCTGAAGAATGATAGTAATTGTCTGATCTGCTCTTGGGGTCCTGAGAGAGCAGGACCCCAAATATTTAAGCAGGGAGTGGATACTGAACCATAGCATTAACCACTCTGGGTGCAGGCTGAATATCTGCGTAGCTCCATAATTCTGTGCCATATGGATTTATGCAAAGTCTGAAAAAGCTTTGAGATGCAACCTGCTAAACAGATTGATTGTCTGGGCTGATCAGTACTGCTGAGTGCGTATCTGTAGGTGTCAGGATATCAAATGACCTGAACCTTATAAGAATGAGCTCTAATCTGCAGATAAATTTAAAGAACTCAATTCCCTGATAATTTAAAACAGAATTCAGGAGTCTCTCCAGCTCTGGACATTGACTAGTAAGAGACAGCAAGGCAGTACAACTAGCTGACATTCCTTGCAGTAAGCATGAGCTCACCCTCAATCAATCTGAAGATCCTGAGCAGATTTAAACACCCTACAGCAATTAGAAAGACAGCTTTGTGGCAAAACAGTGTTTTGCATTTGAACAAAACATACTTAATCAGGCAGATGCCACTAACTCACATTCTGATTTATTCTTCTCCTCTTCATAAAACTTTAATAATGTAGAAATTATTTTCAAGGGCAGACAATTTAAAGTTGTCCTGTAGAAAGAGCTTCCCTTTTTTTCTTGTATTCTTACTCCCTCCCCTCAATTCAGATTCTTTACTATTTCTGCTACAGCAGTTCGAACAGCTTTCCATTAAACTCATCACTGTACTTCCATCCCTTTAACCCTTTTTTATCTGATAGATTAGAAACAAACAGAGTATGAGCTACAAAGGAAGAACTTTTGCTCTTCATCATCTGACAGAAGGCAAGTTATTCTCAAAACTCCAAACATGAACCTGATGGTTTATAAAAAACTTCCAGACTGTCAGTCACATTGAAACCTCCCTAAAACATGACTGATGGGAAGAGACAGATCTGGACAAAATCCCTGTTCTGTATCGTTTAGCCATTCAATTGAACCAGGAATTCAACTCTCTGGCTATGCTGCATAGAAATACTTGAGCAGAGCTTCTCTGGCGGAAAATTGGACACAATTGTCCCTCTTGCATTTTTGTAATGTGCATGTTCTGGCAAGATTTTGTTGTAGGAATGATCACATAAATGGAAAAGACACCTGGATACATCTGAGTGGTGCAGATTACTAGGTTTTTTTTTTTTTTTTTTTGCTATTCTAGATTCTTGGTTTTCTCTTATTAGATCATCCAGGTGACAATTACTGATTATTTTAGCTAGAAATGGCTACAGACATGCATATTTTGAAGCTCATGTGACACTATGTAGAATAAAGCACGGCTCTTCCTTTAAACACTGCAACTGAAAAAGAAAAAAATGGCATCTAATCAACACCAAATATCTCATATAGCCTGACCAGGGAAGCTAACCTGGAGTCTTCTTCTCTGGAGACATTCAATACACTCCTGGATGAATTCCTGTGTGACCTACTCTCAGTGATCCTGCTTTGGCAGGGAGGTTGAACTAGGTGATCTTTCAAGGTCTCTTCCAACCTCTAACATTCTGTGATTCAGTGATTCCTAACCTTTTACATTTGTAGGAATCACAGGTTTGTAACTGCACATATTCCAGTATTTGGTGTTTGTTTTAAACATACCATTTATATATTTTTTCTCTACTAGTGAGTCATTCAGAATGGTATCGTACCTAATTCGCATTTTATTCAGAAGAATATAAGACATCCTGGTACACAGCTGCTTGAAATTTCCTCCTGATGTCAGTATTTCCCTGGAACAGCTTGAAAATAGTAGCCATTTTCATAGTTTATGTACTAATTTTAGGCATCTTTCTAAAGGTTAACTGGAACAGAGGGACACAGACAAGTCAGGTGCCCTGAGCTTTCCCATTACCTTGTATATTCATTACCTTCAGTTCACCCAGATTCAAAATATCTGTAGTATTTTACTCACATATTATCAGTGCCTCCAATTTCAACAGGACAACAAGCATAACAAGTAGGAAGGTGTAAGAAATCTACCTTTGTTCTCTTGGACAGCAACATCACATATCCACCTGTGCTGTGTTGAGAACTGATATTTGCATTAAATTAGTTTCCTACTGCTTTAACATAGATAGTGCAAGTATCAAGAAGCTGTTGTGCAGCCATATTCACAGTATCACAGTATCACCAAGGCTGGAAGAGACCTCAAAGATCATCAAGTCCAACCAGTTACCACAGACCTCAAGACTAGACCATGGCACCAAGTGCCACATCCAAACCCACCTTGAACACCTCTGGGGATGTTGACTCCACCACCTCCCTGGGCATTCAAATAGGTACATGTTATTTTATGCTCAGCATTGAGATCAGTGACACTTTTTCTGTGGGAGGCTGTAAGGTGACAAGGTGACAAGAAGATGATGACAAAGTCAAGAACAACACAAATTTAGCTGACTTCAAGATACTTGCAGAGACTGGCAAATAAAAGCATCACCTAAATTGACACCTTTAATGCCAAAAAGGAATGTGCTGAGGTGCACCGAGTCCTGCTGGCTTCCTGGAACCTGGCCTGCTCACTTTTTACCACTAGATAGCTCCAAAAATTGGTGAGGGGGAAGGGAGAGGCACACTTAGAATAATACAACTTCTCAGTTTGGACGCCAAGGACTACAAGGCATCATATCTACTGTTGCTCCATATCAAAACATCTCTCTGTGCCGCATGAGCGGCACAGAGGAAGTTGCCCATGCAATTATGACTGACACAATTAAAGATGTAATTGTCCCCCACTTTGGGACATGGTTTCATGCTCATGGTATTGTTGGGCTGGTGATCATAGAATCATAGAATCATAGAATGGTAAGGTTGCAAGGGACCTCAAGGATCATCTAGTTCCAACCCCCTGCCATAGGCAGGGACACCTCCCACTAGTACAGGTTACTCAAGGCCTCATCCAGTCTGGCCTTGAACACATCCAGGGAGGGAGCATCCACAACCTCCCTGGGCAACCTGTTCCAGTGTCTCACCACCCTTACTGTAAAGAACTTCCTCCTAACATCTAGTCTAAATCTCCCCTCTGCCAGTTTAAGCCCATTGCCCCTTGTCCTGTCATTGCAGGACCTTGTAAATAATCCTTCCCCAGCCTTCCTGTAGGCCCCCTTCAGATACTGGAAGGCTACTATCAGGTCCCCTCGAAGCCTTGATCAGACTTGATGATCTTAGAGGACTTTTCCAACCTTAATAATTCTATGTTTCTATTTAAAAATTAGTGTGTAGCTTCCAAGTTTCTTGGAAGAGCTAAAGGACAAAGGAGAGACAACTTCGGATGCTGTTCTCACAGCTCTGCTGAGTCATTTTCACTGGTGTGGTCTAGACTCACTCCTTAGTAGCTAGGTCCATTTTGGAACTAAGACCAAGGACACATCTCCAGTGAAGATCCTGAGAATTCTCACCAGGATACTCCTGCTTTGCAAGTTACCCATTGGAGTAAAAATCACTTTAAAAGAAAATACTGTCTCTTGGGACATGTTTTACCAAACACCTTACAAACACGCACACAACTTCCCCCCGGCTTCTTATTTTAAAGTTTTCTATTAAATAACACTTTAGTAAGTGGCAATCTTACTTTCAAGTGCCTGTGCCAGCTTCCAGGGTCCCGTGCTGTAATTTAGTAATGCCATGTACTAGCTTGAATTTTAAAGCATGCTTTTAGGAGTTTGTGAAGGTTTGTGAGTTCCCCGCCCTCCCACACTTTGTAAAATGACCCAGACTAGAACTCAGCCGGCTGGAAGTTAAGAGATGAAGCTCTATTTACAGCTCAGCACAATGTACAAGCAGAGATATACACTATAGACAGGAATAGTTACAGAGATATACAAGTTAAAGGTAATACAGAAACACAACTCCCCTCCCAGAAATCAGAGACCCCAGGAGGGTCTCCCAACCACTCTTCCACCTTCTCCCCACCCCTGTACCTTACCCCAAGGTTTGCCTTATGCACAAGGTGAATTAGGCAGATCGGCCAGGGGGGTTAGAAGAAAAGTGGTTAGTGAGGATTAATCGGCAGAGGAGCCAGAGTCAGAAAGCTAGATCGCCCCAGCAGCTGCTGTTCCAGCAAGTGACAGACAGAGAGTGACTTATCTAATGTTTTGGTTAGTGTTCCCAAACAATTTCTTAGCAAGTGTATGAGTGAAGTAGACATCATGATGTTTTCCTTTCACAGCCTATAGTGTAATTTTCTCTATTAAAATATTCTAATTAGCCTCAAACCAGCACAGAGTTTGAACTGCGTTTACCACAAGACTATTTCACTGCAGATTTTGTACAAAGAACCACAGTTTTGAGAACATGTGAACATCGCAATCAAATCATGACCATCTGATATCATTACAGTTAGCAAAAATAGATAATGAAATGTCATATAATTAGCAGAAATAATCTTAAAATAATACTGTTTCTGGAAAATAGACATAAACATCTAGAGCCACTACAACTTCGCCACCAAGCACAGGAAGGCCAAGTTTTTTACTATTGAGTGGATAGCTCCACAATTTTTTCTTAGTCACATTTAATTAGTTTTATGTCACCCACCTTTTAAATTATAGCAACAATTTAATCTTAATCTTTTCTTCACACTTTCTTTTCTGTACCAGAATTCAGCTTTTCTCCTTTACTGCAATTAAAACTTCCTGTGTCACTACATTTGTTTGTCTTTTTAACTTCTGTGCTTTCATAACAGGTACTCCCTCTGGCAAGGCTCACTGTGAGATTTACTTCACCGTATTTCCTTCCCAGCACTTCCCAGGTTTTTAGCATGGATCGTCTGTCCCCTTTCCATCTGTATGTTTCCTTTTTTCATAATAAAGGAATGACACTGGAAGTGCAATGACTGAATAGTAACAATGTGTATTCAGGAGGAACACCATAAGAATCCTAAACTCATTACCTTTCTGCAATATTACTTAAACATCTATTTCCCACCGGGGAAACTCATGTAGAAACACAAAACTTGTTAACTACTGTGGCCAGATAATACAGTTGTAATGCTGGCAGAAGTGTATAGCAGAAAAAATATAGATGGTAATAAATAAAAAGGACTTGTGACTTCCACTCCATACTTCTCACTGGTGCTGCTTACGCTACCCCTCAATGACCCCTCCTATTAGCCTCCATCTCACATCCCCTTTATGCAGCACTGGCATCATGCATGTTCCCTGGATGTTGCCCATCAGATTTCCTCCTGTTCCTAGGACTCCCATACTACTCATGTCAGGCAAGATACTTGTGTCCTAAGCCAGCAAGGAAAAACAAGCTGAAAGAGAAGGCAGGTCAGGAGTGATTAGGATCACTCCTGGGACACCATGAAACATCCAGCACAAAGAGTGAAACCTGAACATAGAGCTGAAAAATTCTTGTTAACTCCTCAGATTCCACATCTGAGATACTCCCAAGTAGCTACCACAGCTGTTCTCCATCATCTGAATATGCTTTCTAGGAATATCCTCCTCCTCAAGTTCCTCTCCCTCATTTACATGTGTTAATCGTCCAGTTACTACCAAATACAAATGATCCTGTAAAACATGTGTAGGCAATCTCACTTATGCCTCCATTCCTGCTCTTGGTGGGGTGCAAGTGTCTCTCAGAGACAAGGCAGCTGGCGGAGCACCTTCAGGCTCAGCCAGAGAGATTCACCACAGTGATGCCAATCATCATCATGCCAATTTTTTCACCAGGCTTCTCAGCAGTAAACTGAATGTAACTTTAGAGTTTCCAAATGTTGTACTGTAAATCACATACAGGCTTGGGTCACACCCACACACACCCCCCTCCCTTAAAAAAGCAGTTTCAACAAACTTTGTGTTTCAAGCATTTTAGCAAGCATACTAAACAGGCCACATGAATACCAGAGTTGAGCTAAACTATATTACAACCCCCATTAGATGTAGGAGTCAACATGCGGGACACAAATCTAGAATATTTTCAGTCCAGTACTAAACACAATTGTCTCTACTTTCCCTATTGTTTTCATAAAGTTTCTTTGCTATTTGCTTGCAGAAACACCTCTTTTCCTAGTGAATCAATATATAGCATGGGTGAAATTATAATAAGCAGTTCCTGGTGCCCTGTGCACACTTACTAACAAATATGGCTGTACAACCCTATTCAAGGAAGTTTAGGTTTCCAAGGTCCAGCCATGTTGACACTCCTTCAAGTAAAACATTGATGCTATCTGCTTTGTGCATTGTGAGCCTGTTAAGCCTGAATGCTAAACACTAGTGACCAGGAGGTACCTGCAGGATCACACCAGTATAAGGAGACCTTCAGGGCAAAGACTGACTCTCCTCACCCCAGGTACAGGCACAGCTGAGTGACATCCCTCCCAGCTGCTTTCCAAGGGATGGCAACAGACCATCCATGGCCTGTTCTTGTTACCACCATTTAATGTAGTCTCCTTCACTAGATTGTAAAGTGCATCTCAGCTAAAAATCAGGTTCCCATGGTTAGTGAGGGGAAGGCAGCAACATTTATTCCAGCTTGCATGGCAATAAAAACAATTCAGAATTATACATTTACAAAACTTCCCCTCTTAGAAGTAGTAAAGCAAGTTGTTTTGATCATTTCAGTCAAAACAAGACACTCCTCATCCATAATTGAACATTGCATTTGGGTTTACCAAACTGCTCAAAGTGCTCTGTTCCTCACTGGTTGAGCACCAGCCAGCAGCTGCCCTGTTCAAGCACTTGCTGGCCCTGTGCAGGTCTCAGGTCACACCAGGGTTTGTGTAAAAGTGAAATATTTTCTGTAATCGTATGTATAAAAGGTCTGGCTCCCAGAAGAGACTGAAATATATACCATATCAGAAATTAAACTGAGTGCAGCTTACTTTGCTGGGATTTTTTTCCAAATGCATTCAAAAAGTTTGGAGCCAAACAAAACCTCTGTTGGGATCAGTGGCCACAAGAAGTATTAAAACACTTCTGGTGAGAGTCAGCAAAAAATGTACCTGAGCAGAAGCAGTATTTATCAGCAAAAAAAGGCTCTCTACAGCAGGCTCTGCCAAGCTCAGGGCTGCCACTCTCTGTTGTCATCTTGTTTGCTCCATGCCCACCCCTGAGGCGCCACTGCAGCGGCAACTGCGTGCTGCCATTCACAGAGTGAGCAGGGGTTAGCTATAAATGTACAATGATTTCTTTCAAGGCTCCCCAGCAGGCAGGGCTTGTGCCACCTGTAAGCCAGGACAGTGATGCCATGACCGAGGCAAAATGCTGGTAGGCTAATGGAGAGAGAGTGTAGGGCTATGAAGGGTAAGAGTGATATGTGTGGCAGGGGACAGGCAGAAACCTTGAACCTTGTATAAAGTTTGTCTCCATTTTTCCATGGAAATTCCCGTGAACTGATCTTCTGAGACACAGTAGAACAGATTAGTGTCACCTTGGCTAGCCTGATAAACCTCCAGCAGACTAAATGCTAATGCTCAGGCACTGATTTTTCTCCTAGAGGTGGGCCATTTTGGCTTCTGATAACAATTCCATGATTTGGGACTTAGAGCATTGTTCAGGTCACGCTGGGGCGGTTTCAGAGCTTTTTGCAGCTTTTCAATACCTCATAGTATAAATATCTGAAATGCAAGTTCCTATTCTCCTCAATGGTCAAAGATTAAATAATGAGAGGTAGAGGGAGCAATACAGGAAATCAATCTGTCAGAATGTAAAAAGTTAGGTTACCAAATGAGTAACAGATGCTATTAACCCATCGCCCTTCCCATGGGGGAAGAGAAATGGAGCATGGAAGATAAACTTATGAATTGGAAAACTAAACCAGTTTTAATAAAAATAAAAACGAAACCAAACCAACATCCTTCCCCCCCCTCCCCCAAAATGCCCCCAAATCCCCCAAATCACCCCCCCCAAAAAAAACCCCAACCAACCAAAACAGCGAAACCAAACCCAAAACCTCAAAAACCCAATTACATACAAAATGAGTACTAAATCCTGATGGCAATTAATAATACTCAACACCCAATTACATACAAAATGAGTACTAAATCCTGATGGCAATTAATAATAGTCAACACCGATGCTGTGACAGAAGTCCCAGACTGGACTTAGTGGCAGACAGAAACTGAATTCATTAACCGGATTCTGGAACTGGATTCAGAAACTCATAGACCAGGATTGAAGGCAGAATGGATACAGTCCCCCTTGGATGCTGGCCATCAAAGAAAACAGATTGATCTTCATGATCCCTCAGCCATTATTCCAAATATGAGGTATATAGAATGGAATATTTCATTGGTCAATTTGGGGTCACCTGAACTGTCCACTCCTCCCCAGAAGTGTGACCTTTTACTCTGTATTCCCAACACAGTACATAAGATTTAACAGTGACTTTTTTCTGCACGCTAGTTCTTGACACTGACTATAAACATCACAGAACCACAGAATAACAGAACGTCAGGGGTTAGAAGGGACCTCATAAGATCATTTATTCTAACTCCCCTGCCAGGGCAGGATCACTTACCTAGCATAAGTCACACAGTAATGTGTTCAGGTGGGTTTTGAATGTCTCCAAAGAAGGAGACTCCACAACCTCTCTGGGCAGCCTGTTTCAGTGTTTTGTCACCCTCACAGCGAAAAAAGCTTTTCTTTATGTTTACATGGAACCTCTTATGCTCCAGCTTGCATCCAGTCATCCTTGTCCTACTGCTGGACATCACTGAGAAGAGCCTGATTCCATCCTCCTGACACTTGCCCTTCCCATATTTATAAACATTAATGAGGTCACCTCTTAGTCTACTCTTCCCTAAGCTAAAGAGCCCCAGCCCCCTCAACCTTTGTGGTGCTTTGGGAGTTACCAATTCCCCCCCCCACCCAGTGAAATCACCCAGACTAGACTCAACCACCTGGGAGTTAAGGAATGAAGCTATATTTGCAGCTTAGCACGATTTACAAGCGGATATATATACACAATACACAGTTATATCAAGGTAAAAGCGATAGAGAAACACAAAAGCCCTCCAAAACAATCAGATTACCAGGAGGATCCCGATTCAAACCTTCCCCCCTTCCTCCACCTTTCCCCCCCTTTTCCCTCCCTTCAGATGTAACCAGATCAATCCCCATATATCTCCTGTGATAAATCTGGAGAGATCTGAGGTGAGATGTCAAAAAGAGGACAAGGAGGTTAGAGGAAATAAAGGGTTAGGTCGGCTTAGAGTTAAGGCAGAAAGCAATCACAGACCATCTGAGTGAAAAGGAGCAGAACAACAACTACTGAGAACTAACTCAGAAGTGTGTGAGCAATGAGTACCTTATCTATATTTTTACTAGCTGAGCTTCTCAGCAGAAGAATGAGCGATATAGGTTACTCGCGTTTTTCTTTCTTCTCACAACTAAGGATTCAATTTCTCTCAGTAAAACATTCCAATTAGCCTCAAACCAGCACATCAGGGAAACGCTTCACTTCCTTCAGCATCTTTGTGACTCTGCACTGAACTCTTTCAAACAGTTCCCTAAGGTCCTTATTGAACTGAGGGGCCCAGGACTAGACACAATATTCCAGATGTGGTCTCACAAGGGCAGCGTAGCAGGGGGGAGGAGAACCTCTCTCAACATACTAACCACACCTCTTCTAATACATCATAGGATATCATTGGCCTTCTTGGCCACTAGAGCTCATTACTGGCTCATGGTCATCCTTTTATCTAACAGGACTCTCAGGTCCTTCTCCTCTGCACTGTTCTCCAAGAGGTCAGTCCCCAGCCTGTACTGGTACATGGGACTGTTCTTTCCAAGATACAGACCTCAAGGATTATCACTGCTTGAAGCAGACGTTGTCTGCAAAAACATGTTGTCTGTGGGAGTGACATATTTCAGTTTAGTCTGAAACAATGGTGTGCCATCTAGGTGAAGATGGTACATAAGATAAATGAAGTGTGAACAGAAGGAATTCAGGGGTAGGTCTGATTTAATTAACCAATGTAATTAGTATGTATGGGGAGTAAAAGGTGCCATCTGAAGACTATTTGTAGACTACCATATGAATAGAACTGGAAGTGTATATAAGAGTACAAGTTGTGCAATAAATATCTTCACTTGGGAAAAGCCTTCTGAAGTCCATGCCCCCCAACAACTGCTACAGTTGTTAGCTGCTGAAAGTGCAGTGACTCAGAAGAGATCAAACTAAAAAGTCAAGTCATTGAACAGTTAGTTTTAATTCAAACTAGGACATAGAAGTTGAAGCCTTTATGATGTGTCATAATTCTTGTCTGCCTGTTTTGCTAAAGATAAGTAAGACTCAGTTATTACCCATGGAGTGTTTTACTGTGGCAAACAGACTGTGGCAACAGACTATTTTTTCAAGCAATAAATGTTTAAATTGATGAAAATAAACCCTTGCTAGCCATTAGTCTAATACAACCTGCTCACAGTAATTCTTCTGGCATCTGTAGCAAAAGCTTTTTCAGAGGCATTTTCTCAAATTTTGGAAGGGACGAAAAATCATTCAGCCTGTAACAAAAAGTGAAACCTATACAAAACCTCACTGGCCAAACTTCACTTCGCTTTGTTTTACCCCATAAGTGCATGAACTTGAGATGTCATTGCAGCTCTGTGGCATGGCTCATTGGCACATCTTTATATGAACCCAGAAAACCAGGCTAAGTGGCCCCCAATGCAGAGGCTCTAAACGTGGGTTGTCCGATGGCACATTGAATTTCCCTCCCTCATGGCTGTAACTCCAAGTCAGACAGTCTTGACAGACACATTTTTTTAGCAATTTATGTTTTGCATCCATGCCTATGTTATAGTTTTACTTCTATATATACCTTATAGATTGACAGCAAGGCTTGCATGTAGAGGCAAACTCTCCCTGTTCTTTCTCTTATGACTGCTTTAACCAGTGGACATGATTATTTAAAACAAATATCTGCATGAGAAAAAGTGAAAGTGAATCACAAAGAGAACAGCACAAATGATATTTGAATTGCAAATCAGTAGACAGGCATTGTGAAAGACTTAATGTGCACTTGCTACATTGAGCCTTGAGCTATTAATCCTGTTGTTTCCACCTACCATTGCCTTGATACTATTCACACATAACCTTTCTTTCTAGTGATACCTGGTGAGCAAAAAAACATTGTTTGCCCTTGGAAATAGGAGTCATTACCACGAGCCCTTTCTTTGGATAGGTTACAAATGTATTGCTGTTTGCAAAGAGTATTTCCTTAGTGCAGTGTTCCTACATTTTATCGATTCACATAAGCAATAGAAACTTTAAGCAGAATGTCATTTTTGCTGCAGTGAAATTTAACAGCTTGATGCACTACCATCTGTTTAAGCAAAAACAAGTATCAAACTGATACTAGGGTTTAATGCTATAATACCTCAAATTGTACAGCAATACTGACAGCAAATTCATTCTTTGAGTAGATTGATTTCTTTTGGAGGTGCTGTATGACTGCAACAATGGACAGAATTACTTGATGCTTTACATAGGAAAGCCAGGAGATTTGGTAGATTAGAAGAAAGGAAACCTAACTATGCTTGACAACATGGTCAGTGGAAGAGTCAAGGGGAAAACGAGCACATTTGCTTTGTCTGCCGAAGGCAACAGAGCAAACAAGGCCAGTGGTTGGTGGACTGTGAAATCAAACTGCTTGAAGCTGCACTGTACTCTGGCTGCTCTTCTGAAACTGAAACTGCCTTCCCAAGACCATCCCTGCTCTCCAGGTGTTTTTGACTAAATCTCTATTATGTGTTTTCTGGAATGCAGAGCTTTCTGTGGCAAGTCATCTTTCTATCTTGATTGTGCAGCATGCAGAATCATGTCCATAACCACTAAGGTTTCTACAAATGATAAAGTTAATAACAATAGTACTGATTGCTTTTATTTTCTCACTGGTATCCTTTCACCATGACAGATGAAAAAAGTTTACATAAAAGTCTCAATGTCTTCATTTTGTTCCCTGAATTTTACAGCGTCAATCTTTACTGCTCCAATTTCAATCAAGGACAGCATTTTCCTTCAGTGGTAGATGAGCTAAGCAATGGAAATTACTACCAGGGTCTACTTAAACAAAAGTCAAATCTGGCAAGTTTACAATGTTACCCTTGATGGTTAATTATTGGCTGAGATGACTGCTGTTCATACTTTGCCTACAGCTGTCAGTGGAAATATATTTCTGGTGTGTGGAGGAAAGAGTAGACACCATCCTGCCCGTGTCATGGAGCAGAACTTCTCCTAGAAGCCCTCCAGGATGGGAGCAGGGTCTCATGGGCAGCCTGCTAGGCTAGGTGCTAAATTTCCTCTGCAGATCTTCATTATACTTCAGGATTAGAAATATTAAGAAGTGCACAGGAATTCAGGGTAACTAAAGAAGTAATTTGCTCTCCATAATTCTGTGGATGCTTCTTCAAGAAAATGAAACAGATTAAGGATGTCTGGGATGGCTCCCCAAGGTATTACACTATGTTAAAAGGTGCAAAGGAAAATACAAATTAATTAGGATATTAGGTTCTTATCTATGCTACATTTGGGCAGTAAAAAAGTTAAACAGTGGAACATTCTACTTGTTGAGAGTTAATGATGCTTGAAAATGACGTTATCCTCCTGTCATTTGTTACCATCATTGACTGGACATCCTAGTTTTTATTAATGAAAATGAATATATATTCATTTTACATTTCTACTCATGAAAAATGATTAACCTGTAATGGGAGATCTGGATTCTTTAAAGTGAAGAACTAATGGAAAAACTTGCAACTGTTCTAGTCTGACTCTGCCCAGAAATAAAAGCATCACAGGAAGACTGTTCATAAATGAGATGGTAGTACAGAAGGAAAACACTTCTCAAGAGTTTATATTAACACTTCTCTTTTGAGCATAAGTGCTAAAATGATGTCCTAGGTTGAAAACTCATCTCATCTGCCTGAAAGCTCCGAATATGAGCAGAATTCTCCATGTCCCAGGTTGAAATAACAAGGTAAGAGTTTTGTGCTTACTTTATTATCCGTCAGAAAATCTAAAAGCCAGCGGTTTAGTAGAAATCTAAAGGTGGAAGTGCTGATGACCTAAGATGTGCTCTTGGGAGTTGAGCTTAGTTATTGCATGGTTACAGGGATGAACTAGCAGGGGCTGAGAAAGCTGAGGCTTGGCTTCTCTAACTCAGTTTGTGAAGGTCATTTTAAGAACCAAGCAAGATAGATAGTAGAACCATAACCTTGGCCTTCAGGAGTGAAGATGATGGCTTGTTCAGGGATTTGTTTGAAAGAATCTTGCAGGAGATTGGAGCAAAGGGACCCAGGAGAGTTAGCTGACCTTCAAGAATGTTCTTGTTAGAACACAAGCACAATCCATTCTGACACGTGGGTAGTTGAGTAAGTGTGGCAGGCAGCCACTGTGTGTGAATGGGCTCCTGCCTGAGTTCAGGCAGTAAGCAAGCACTTACACATTACTTACAACACAAGAGTTACATGGAGACATTACTTGAGTAAACACGGAGGGATTTATTGCAGTTAAAACTCAGCAGGAGCTAGAGCTCATACGGTATTTGAAAGGCAGTAAGAAGGGCTTCTAGAAGTACACTGTGAAAGAAAGATGTGGTTCTGCTGCCAGGTGGCACAGGTGACTCAGTGACATAGGACACGGAAAAGGCTGAGCTAATTGATGCCTCCTTTGTCTGTTTTGTACTGGTAAAGTGTGCCCTCAGGTACTGAAGTACTGAAGACAATGACAGAATAGGGGATCACTTCAGTGAAGTGGACACAGCTAAGTCCATGGAGCCAAGATGGGTGCTGCTGAGGGATCTGGAGGAGTGGGCTGGTGAGAACCTGTAAGTTCAACAAAGACGATGTCCTGCATCTAGGATTAAATAACCCCATGAAACAGTATGGACTGAGCCCCAACAGGGTAGAATGCAGCTTTGCAGAAGAAGACCTATGGGTACCATAGGACAGGAAGTGGAATGTTAAGTCAGCCACGGGCTTTTACAGAAAAGAATGCCAACAGCATTGTGGGTTGTATTAAGGAGAGTGTGTTCAGCATGTTGATGGAAATGACCGTTCCTCCGTTTGGCATGGCTGAGATGGCACCTGGGTATGAGACTACATCTGGGGCATCATGTGCAGTTTCAGGCTTACCAGAGCAGGAAAGATAGAAGTGCTGGGGCAAGTCCAGCTCTCTCAGCCAAGGCAGCCAGCAGTGTTCACATTTCAAATTAATTTATCCTTGTCAGACAGGCTCAAATAATTCAACACAAAGTTAACCAAGTGAAATGCAGCAGTCCATGACAGACCAGGTAAGATTTTCTAAATATGAAAGAAAATTAAGATATGATGGATAACAGCATAAAATTGTTCTTACCCAGACAGAATTGGAATAGAAATTAACTTATCACCAAGCTGCCCCTTTGATCCACTAATGCCATAACTCAAATGTCTGAATTAAATACTTTGGGAAAAAAATGAGGGATACTGATAATCTTCCAGATTATGACTTGTAAACCTCTGTTTCCTTAAATGTTTGCTTGCACTGGAGTGGCAGCATGCCAAAGTAAGTGAAATGGAGGAGAGCACTGTACTGGCAGAAGCAGGATACAGTTTCCTGTCTACTTGCCACATTATCAGTGATGAAAGAAATCCTTGCGCTTAGGGACACCACCTAGTTCATCTGCATGCATTAAATAAAGATCTGTATTCTAGGATCCAATTAAAACATTGAGAACATTACACTAAAATATACTTTATTAAACACAAAATATTCTCTCATCAATAAATATATGAACAGGATTTATACAGACAAAAGTTTTCATAAATTGAGGTACATATGTTTGTATTTCTCAGTTGTTTTTTCCTACATTTGCATTGTGCATGTCCAAGTTTTTACAAAGTAAAATTTGATGAAGGCTTCCAAAATTTTTTTAATAGAAGTTAAGCAGACAGTTGCATCAACATTTTTCTCCATGTCTTTAGACCTTCTACGTCTTTTTCTAATTGTAATGTTGTGAATTTATGCAAGTGCTGGGTAGCTCACTCCTCTGAAAGATGTCAGCAACATCTTCCCACACACATCTTCTGTCACAAGACTTCCACCCAATCATTTAAAGGCTTAAAGCCATTAAGGATGCAGTATTCAGTTTAGGCACAAGCACATGACAAACCCTTTTCTAACTCTGTCACTGCTCTGTCATAGCTTTCATTTGCAATTCTCAGTTGTGAGTCTGTTAGTGTAGAAAATTCCTTACTTGCTCTAACTGGACACTGCAAAAATAAAGAACTAGACAATTTGTTCCTCACAGGCTGCATGCTTTGCTTCAGACTCTCCTGATCTGAGATCATGACAGCTGCACAGAAAACTGCTGTCTACTATACATTCCATCTTCCCATGATACTATAGCTATAGTTTCTTAACAGCTTAAACCTGAAAT
The DNA here is from genome assembly GCA_013396675.1 of Eubucco bourcierii. Classification (NCBI taxonomy): domain Eukaryota; kingdom Metazoa; phylum Chordata; class Aves; order Piciformes; family Ramphastidae; genus Eubucco; species Eubucco bourcierii. Next base: position 470,566 of record VWZE01006812.1, on the reverse strand, counting down.
CAAGGCTCCAAGTGCTAAAATCCTAGAGGACTAATGATGCACATCATGCTTGCAGCCTGCATGCCTAAATTTATTCAACACTTCTTCCATAAAATTTAAGTGGCTAAGTTTTGAGTTGGCAGTTCCACTGCATTCTGCCTGTGTTGTAACTGTGCTACTTCTGCTTACAGCTCTCTCTTAGACTGCCCACGGTCCTGACATTGCTGGGATAGAATCACAGGTCAGCCATGGTTTGCAGGCCATCAGCAAGTTTCCAATGAACCAGGGCAGCAGACCCAAGGTGGCTCACAGGAGTATCTCATACCACTCCTCCTGGTCCAGCTCCTCCTCTTTCTTTTCCTACAGCTTCCCCACATTGCTGGAGGGGCTTCTTACCATTCTGCTCCTGTGGACTGCTTTCCTTTTCATGACCTCTGAACATTCACTAGGTTGGATATAAGTTTGTGTACTTTGTACTGATGTTGGTGTTACTTTGGCTCTTTCACTAAATCTACTTTTACTTCAACCCACGGGTCCTCCCTTCTTTTCCTGATTCCTCTCCCCTACTGGGGAGGGATCATCAGGTGATAGAGGAACTGCTATAGTTTATTCCCACATATGGGCTAAATGCAGAAACCTACTGCTGGGTATCTTCTTGATATCTTGGAAGTTTGTATTGGGAATGGATTCTTCCTCTTTGGATGCCAATACTGTTGTGATACCAGCATTGCTATAAAAAATGATTTACCTGTCATGAGGTAAGTCAGAGCCAGACCTCTAAGATGGAATTTATGTCTACAGATTTACTTAGTCTTGGATCATTGTAAATTATATAGGTTCTTTTGTACCATCACGTGGGTTTGGCCCCATGAAATCCTGTTTCTGCTTGACACAGCTTAAAAGCTGGTCTTATATTTCATAATGTAACAATCTAAGAATTACGTTCTTGTAGCTTTCTCCTCGTGGATCAAAATGGCCTTTTGCCTTCTTTCTATCACCACAAGAAAGCCAACACCTCCTTGCTGATCATCCCTCTGCCTTCGCAAAGCACTTCTTCTAGATTGAACTCCCAAGCAGCAGGGCCTAGCAGCTTAAAAATAATAATTGTGCTAATTATTGGGTGAAAATAAAAAATGTCAGACCAGCCTTATTTATGCTGGATATACATGTTCACATCAAAAGGAGCAAAGTAACATAGGATTTAGCAAAACTAACTTCAGTGTGGAATTAAAAAAATTAGAACATTTTCTAAAGCAATGGAAAGGAACAATTGATCTATTTGAACTATAGGGATCAAATAAATCAAAAACAAAGGATGCAAAATCAACAATGGATTAAGTGAAAATCAGCTGTTACTGAAACAATGACTACTCATTGTCAGGACTTTGTGGAGCATCTTTTCTTACAGAAGGCAATGGACTGCTCAGTAGTTGAGTGAATACGTGACTTTGCCAGGTGGACTCCAGGGAGGAGGCACTTCACTTCCGTGGACAGCCTGCAACTTTCTTTGCCTCTTCTCAAGCTGCTCTCTCCTCTCTTTCTTTTCCTGGAATAAAAATGAGGGGGGGAAATCAACAAAGAAACAATCAAAACCCACAAACTCCCAACTCCACCCACAGAAAAGTTACAAATATTGCTATGCCTCTTCACTGTAAAATGAAAAGTTAGCAAGCAATGGAGGCTTGCCTTTTGGAGCTTAATGTATCCCTTTTAAAAGCCCAACAGAAAGTCTACTGGACTAGGTACTGTATTTCTCTTGGATACAATCATTAATTAATTTTTAAGAGGATACCTAAATCACAATGCTAAATATGTTCTCATTACAGGAGAACACAGATTCATCTTTGCAATTTTTTGTACTCACTAAATCACACTTGCCTTATAATGGATCAAACTGGGAATTAATTTAATGATAAAAAAATATCCATCTAGTTGCTGCAAAGTTCTGATTATATTTTCTATTATTTTAAACAGCAATGGGCAATTACAACAATGAATGAAAAGCAAGACACTTGCAATGTTCTTTATGTGCCTAACGAATAATTTTCAAGAGAGTCATCATTCAAAAATAATTTCAATTTTTCTACTTTGTGTATTGTTATGTTCTGTATCAAATAAGCATTCTTCTTGGCAAAGATGACTGCCATTTCACCATTGTGAGGATCATCACCTAAAGATGCACCTGCACTAGCAATTTAGTACACTAAAAAGATCTTTATGGGTGAAAAGTGTCACACTAGGTTTGTGATGCTTATCTGAGAACATCACTGATTTAAAGCAGTTTCCGTCTTGGTAGAACTAAAGTTGACATTATGGAGTAAGGCATAATGTATAGTGCCCCACCTGAGAGGTGGACAAAGGGTCCTTGAGCAGCTGGCTTTCTGGCACTCATTCCTAGAATCAACAACTGGCATACATGTCACTGGTGGCAAAGATGCAACGTGGATATGCAGGTTTAAATTCACCATCAATTATGTAAAATTCAACTCTGGTCCTTTCCTCTATTGCAGCCTATCAGGCTTTGAGGCACCATAAAAATGTATTATTTTTACATGTTTGAACTGTATTGCAGTGGAAGTACCACTCCTTGAAGACACTGGTAAGGTAATTGGCACTCTCAGCTAATCCATGACCCTATCCCTATGAGGGATGCTTTGTCCTCAGATCCCCAAGATCATAGCAGTGTTTGCCTATCACTGGTAAGTGAGAAGAGAGACAGCAAGGTAAAAACAGATAAGGGAGTAGACTGGTAATTCGGGGTAGAAGTGTTATTGTAAAAAAAGAGAGCTTGAGCAGGAATTTTCTCTGGCTTTACACATAAGCAACAGTTAAACTGTACCAATACTAGCTCTACATGTGATGTATGAGAATGTGTATCATGCACTGAAACACCAACTCTATCAATATGACTTTAATCTGGCCCCTTTAGGTCTCTGTTAACATAAATCTGAAGATCCAATTCAATTAGAAATGTCTGGTCTGGCTAAATAAACACAATTATTTGAGGTTGTTACTAGTAAAGCTGATTAAAAACAAGGCAAGGTTTGCACAGGGAAGTAATGCCTTTTACACTAAAACAAGTGATACAAAAGTTCATCACAGTATAATAGAAAATATCTCTCTGTGCAAATCCTATCTTAATGGTTTACATGGAGTAGTTGAGACAAACTAGGCTTGTAGCCCTCTAAGATTCTGACTCTTCTCTGTCATCCTACATTTTTGCTTTCTTTCTCTTTTCATAGACATCTTCCTCAGATGAACACAACTGGTGGCTTTAGCTATTTAGAACAGCTTCCTAGATATTTTTTTAGGAATTCTTAAAGGGAACTGATTATTATCCCAAGGGGAAAGGAGTCTGCATTATCAGGGATATTTAAAAAAAATACAAGATATGTGCAAGCAGCACAGACAAGCTTGGCAATAAAGTGCTCTACAAAGGAACACACTTATAATCCATGTGTCTATTCTGCACTATTTGCACATAGCCAGTTAATTTATTTTCAGGAAAATTTAATCATGTTCTACAAATCTTAGAATCTGAATCTGTATTTGACATTCAGTGACAAATCAGGACTGGTAACTGAAAACTCATTACACATAGGATTTATTGTGGAGGAATTGGCAACTATTTGAGGAATCATGTTACAAAGAAACGTGCTTATTTTAAATTTACAAAGCACTCTTCACTGAATACATCACACAACAGACTCACATATGAAAAATCCAAATCAAACATAAACATATAAATATACAGCAAATGAAAGTTGCTTTGGATTTTTAAATCACGTCTCAGTTTTGAATGTTTGAGTTTGAAGAACCAGTTTTCAAGAATGAATGTCAGTGCCAAGGAAAGAGTTCTGAGTTAAATTAACTGCTTTTTAAAAGAATCAATTTGACATGAAGACTTACTGGCTTCTTCCTTGCCTTCAACACACACAGCTTTTAACTTTCTTAGTCCTAACCACCATGAAGCCATTCTCACAAGACCTAACAGATTTAAATATTTCCAAAAATAACAAACTAGAGACGTTATTCGCGTTAACAGAAGAGTAACAAAAATAGTGAAAGATGACATCTGTAACTGCAGCTTGTCATACAGTAGAACAACTCAACTGTGTGCCTTGATTTCTCTGTGGAAGTTTCCTACTCAACAGCCTGGTAAGATTAACACATTTTTCACATTCTAAGAAGATCACATTCTTTAGTAGTATGACTGTCACAATGATTGAATTTTAAATGCTAACAGAGTCCTTACAACATTTAAAAAGAGTAATAGTCTTATTTCTAACATATTGAAATATCAGATTAAAATTCCAGTATAGTAAGATTTTTTCAGATAGATCATATGAAGCTAACTAAAATGGTTAACCCATGACATCTGTTTCTAACCCAGAAAAGCAACAAACCTGCAAGACTCAGCCAGTACATAATTTCCTGATGTGTTTAAATGGCTATAGAATGCCAAAAATAGGTGTTGAGCATCCAAAATTTGAAAACTCTTCTAGTCCATTTAACCTTACTATGATGATCTTTGAGACTTGAGAGCAGCTTTACTTTTCATCAACTCATACTAGATTAATGTTTACCACATAAAGTGGAGAACATAACACATCTAGGATACTTGCTGTTAGTTTGTGACTGCTGCCTCAAGAATAACTGAAACTTGTCTGAACTTTCTGTACGATTCTCCTCCGTGTTCTACTCCTCAGAACATGTGTATCTCAATGACAAGTGGCAGACACTGATATCACAGAATGGTTTAGGCTGGAACAAATCTTAAAAGATCATCTTGTTCCAACTGCCCTGTATGGAAAGGGACATCTTCCACCAGATCAGGCTGCTCCAAGCCCCTTTCAGCCTGGCCTTGAACACTTCCAGGTAGGGGACTTGTTCTAGTGTAGCATCACTCTTTCTGATAACTAAGCTACACCCACCTTCTTTCAGTTTAAAGCCATTCACTACACACCCTTGTCAAAAGTCCCTCTTCATCTTTTCCAGAGCCCCATTTCAAGTATTAGAAGGCTGCTACAAGGTCTTCCCAGAGCCTTCTCTTCTCCAGGCTGAACCAGCCCAACTCTCTCAGCCTGTCCTCACAGCTCCCTGATCATGTGCATGGCCCTCCTCTGGTCTTGCTCAAGCAGATTTATGTCTATCTTAAAACTGGGGGCCCCAGAGCTGAACACAGTTCTTCAGGTGGAGTCTTACAAGAGCAGAGTGTTGGGGGGGGGGAGACAGGTAACCTTCATGCTTCAGTACACGTACAGTACATCTACAATCTCAGCAGGTAAAGCATACTGGGACAGAACACCAGATACTACTCAAAGCATAATACTTCCATCATTAGGAACCAGGAATATTGACTAAGCAAAAAGTAATCTAAAATTAGACATTAATCATTTGACAAAACTGAGCTGGAAGTCACTTGGCAAACGGAAACAGAGGAAAACACTTCTTACCAACACGAAAAACACTTCTTACCAATGACTATAGAAATCAGATGTTTTCCAATGGAAGACCAGGTCAAAAAAGATCTTAACATTTTGACTTCAATCTAAGAGTAAAATTTTGAAAACACAAAGAAGTCTCTTGCTGTTTTATGTAACTGCATACTTCTCAGTCAAGTAAGGGATGATTGTCCTCTTAAAATCTGTCTGACAATTTTATGTCTGCTTGCCTCAGTTCTCATTTATCCCCTCCCTTCAGAAAATAAAAAGCCCACTCAAGACTCTGGAAAACCTTTTGTTAAGCTGCTGACACTACAAATAAATCCCCATAAGGACCTTAAGCCAGCTAATTGCAAGATCCCATTCTTATAAATGGCAAGAGAACATATGTACAGGACCCATGCCAGAAGTCACAAGGAACGAGACAACAGAAGAAACAGCCTCAAACTAAGAAGACTGAAAGTCAACATGATAAATGACTTTCATTGGATGGTTTTAGTAGCAAGTCACATACCTTTAAGAAAACAATATATGCTAAGAATATTAGTGATCTTTCTTCTATTTTCTCTTTCTGTAGTACAGAAAAAAGCAACCACCAAAATGCCTTACTACCAGGACCGGAGTAAACCAGGTCAGTTTATTGCTTAATAGTGATGAGTAAAGCACTGTGTTGTAGGAGAAGTATAATTGGGAACATCAGTGTTCCACCTTTTCTAGTAAATTAAAATAACCTTAAACATCATTATAAGTGATGTTATAAATTTTAAGATATACAAGTCTCCACTTTGAATGCTTCCTTTAATGTATATGCAGTCACTGGTGCAGCTGGTGATGCTGCTTGGCTTTGCAGGTTTTGCGCTGTGGTGAGTTAGCCCTTCAGAGATGGTTGTTCCTGACATGAAATGGCAAAAAATGAAGGCTAACTAGTAAATTCAAAACTCTGCATCAGGTAGGTACGGTGAATATATTTGCCCATGTATGCCAAATATGAAGCCCACTGTACTTTGTCATCACTTTTCTCAGGAATTTTGGGGGACTAGCTATGTAGTACTGCCATCACCTGGCCTCTTTTGTAACAGAAACTGGAACACATGAGGATCGTAATAGAAGAGCAATCCCACTCGTTACTACAATAATCATTTAGGTTTTGATAAAGTGAAAAAAAAATTAAAAGAAAATACCAGCCATTTTTCATATTCCTCTATAGCCTTTTTATCTTTTTCTTCCTTCTTCGCCTGTTGTAGTTTTTGCTTTCTTCTCTCTAGGATTTTTTCTGCTTTCTTCTGTTTTGTATATTCTTCCTTTTTTTCATTCCTGTATAGTGAGAAGATAGAACAGGAGATCATCATGTAATGACTGAATACTGCACCTGCAATAGATGAAACCAAATAAGAGTTAAAACAGATATTTCACATGCTTATTAATAGCTTTACCATGTGTATTTAAAATTTTCAAAGTCCAGCTTTATATATTATATCATCAAGGTATAAATGAGCCTACTATACCATCTACTTTATTACTATTACTTTTCTGTACTCACCACTTTATTCTGTACTACTTTCCCCTTCATTTAGCATAACAGAAAAAAATTAGCTTCAAAAATTCTGTGAGTAGTAATAGTAACTTGCACATGGTCTGTTAAAATTTTGACCTGTAAAACTAAGAATTTCCCCAACATACACATCTCATTTGCTTCTGAATACATCTACATTCATACACTGTATTCCACAAAACTTTAAAGATTCACCTTCCTTCCTATGGCTTAACACTGAAGCACAACACTCATCACATAAGACACTATATTACTCAATCTCTTACTTCTCAGTTGCAGTATCTGCCTGGGCTTAGAAGCCCTTTGGAGAGGCAAGCATTGGAAGTTCATAAACTGGAAGAAGTTGTATAGCTTCATCTTGTTGATATACCTGTTGTTCCTTGGGAGTGAAGAGCCTGATCCCAAGGATGCTGCTGTCTTCCAGTTAAAAGTGTATCAAGCACTCACAGAAGACCTACTGCACTTATAAGCAAATACACGGGAAACTATGATATTCCAAAACCCAGTGGAGTAGTACCATTTTTCAACTGCTGACATGCTGTCCCTCCTCTTCTCTGCAATCAGTTCCTCTTCTTTCTTCTTTCTGATTCTTTCAGACTGTTTTTCCTTTCTGCTTTGCTCTTTTAAATATTCCACTTTTCTTTCTTTCCATTTTTCAAATGCCTAAAGAAAACCACTAATTTGTTAGAAATTTTATCCCTCACCTTTTTGACAATACTCTGTTTACTTATTCTGTATTATTATTTTTTTGTAATTTCTACACATCCCAGTTTCAGAATGTTTGTTTGTGGCACTGCTCAGAAGTGAGTGTCACTACACCTAAAAAGGAATACAATATTTTTTTTCCAGTAAGTAGCAGTTCCTTGCCAATGTATTTACATGGAGTTTATTTTACATTCAGCTAACAGAAGCCAAATAAAGGAAAATGTCTCTTTGTGTGCAAATCTAAACATTACACACTTTCAACAGAACAGAATCTAATACAAGTGTTCTTCAAAAAATAACCACGCTTAGATTTAATCTAGTTCATTTCCAGCTCTCAACAGATTAATCAAAATCATACTCAATCCCCTGAACCACATCCAACATATATTTATGTACATATTTCACATCACCTTCTGTGCTGCTTCTGTCTTCTCCTCATTCTGTTCTGCTGCTTTCTTTTGTTTAAGTTCCTCAAGCTTCTTTTGTTCACTTAACTTCTTTGCTTCTCTTTCTTTCTGTTTTTTCCAGGCTTCAAAAGATGCAATTGCTTCCTCTCTTTTAACAGCTTCCTTCTAGATTGAAAAGAACAGCATACACTTAAATCTAAAACCATAATTGAAATACTATGTGCTAAACTCATTGTCAAATGTAGGATTAGATGAAGCAATTAGATGAAGCAATGGAAACTGATTTGCAGACTATATTCCAAGTAATATTCAAAAGTAACTTTGAACTCCATAGAGCATTTTTTTTCCATACTCACTTTTAATCATTTAACTTAATCAAATGAGACAAACCACTCCTGCAAAACTTATGTAGAAGAACATGAAGTAGATGAAGTACTTTAACGTGAAACACAACCAAATCTAAGAATTCTGAATGGTACTGCTCAAGACACAATCCTCTGTATTCTCTACATCTCTTGAGACAGGGAGCAAACTCATCAACAACAAAAAAAAATTTAAAAAATTAACACCTGAAGATCTGAGCATCTATGTCTATTTAAACAAACCTTGAAATTAATCGAAGAAGCACACTTCCAACATACCTTATGTAAATGTGTAAGGAAGTATCAGCCACACACACAACACAAGAAATGTAATGTGGGACCACTTACTGTTTCAACTCACCTTGTGCTGTTTAGAAAAAAAACAGATGCCTTGGAATAGCAGAATGATGTAACTGGGCAGAAGGCAGAGGTAAGCATGCTTCAAAGAATTACAGTTTGTGATCTTTTTAAACAAGAATGTAAACAAACCTTTTTGGTATCGTTCTTTAGATTTTCAGCTTTCTTCTTCTCAATTCTCTTTAATTCCAGTAGAGAGGCCCTTTTCTTTTCCAACCAATTCTGTAAGAATTATTAGAAGACTTTTAAAGTATAACTTTAAAAGCTCTGTTAAAGCAACCAAATACTACTAAAGCAGCATCAATACGATGACCACTAATATTAGTCTTAATCATTTCACGCGCTACTTAGTACTCCGTAATACTAATGTATGATCCCACAAACATCGTGATCAAGGAAGTCAAAGGTTCTAAAATCCTAGCTACAAAATATCAAAAATGTTTAAGGACCTTTTAAACCCAAATATTAAAAAAAAAAAAAAAAAGAAAGAAAGGGAAGCATTAAGAAACCCCAAAAATATTAAATAGAGCAGAATAAAGATTCTTATCACATGGTACATAGAAATGTTATTTATTGTCTTCCAAATACTTGTCGTTAAGGAGAGTTAAATCCAACTGGGAGGAGTGAGACTTCAGGTGTTCATAAAGTGTTATGAGTCATTTGCAGAAGCAAGCTTACATTTTCAAGGTTTGATTATATATTTGGTATGCTGCTTAGAGATACAAGTGTCCTAAATGAAGCTTATTTTACTTTAAAAAGTTAGAGACAGTATAAATATGGATTAGAGATTTTGTATTTTGTTCTAGAAACATTACAAGTATTAAAACCACATAATTATATGAACATCAGATGTTAAAGTTTTTTCTCACTTAGATTAGTAGCCAAAAAGCTGTTGGAAGGCATAAACTAATTGAATGATACACCAAATCCACATAGATTATCCTTCTGGAGAGAATACTAGGAATTGTTTTCACCTTTCCTGCAAGCCAACTGAATAGAACATGACAGGAAAAGAAACTTTAAATTGCACACCTAAAGAAAAAGCAGAAATAAAGGAAAATACCATATTTGTCCGAGACCAGAATGACACAATAAAGTATGAATCATTGTATCTCCCTGCCTTTGTAGTTCATAATTTAATGGAAAGGCATAGCTAACAGAATAAAATTATTATTACACCTGTAAGCATATGTATGGAACATACTCAGAAACATCAATTTCAAGAAAAAAAAAAAAAAAGAGGTGATGACTCCTCTAACAAGATGAAAGTGCAGCTTTGTTGGTTAGTTCCATATGCAGCTTTGTTGGTTAGTTCTTTTGTCACTTTTTAAGATCTACCTGGAAAACAGCTGCTCGTAAGCTATCTGCTTTGTTAAGCTCTGTACTGTTCTGCACACATTTATCCTCCAACACCTTTAACGTTCCCAGATACTGAGATGAAACAGGTGCAGCTGAAGGAACAGTTTTTGCCTTTTTCTGTAATGGCGCAGAAGAGAGAGACCTATAAAAACACCAAGACAAAAACACCTTCAAAACCTTTGCATTTATTGTAAATGATACCAAGCAGTGTTCCTTTTATTACAGTGCATACCAAAAGTTACTGTGTATCTGGTTTTACATGCACTGGGCAAAGGAAAAACCAAAGTGAGAAAAGAACTCTGTTTCCTTCAGAGTTCTTTATTACTACCACTACTGAACACGTCCAGACCAAAAAAGCTTACAAATTACTAACATTGTCATCTACAAAACAGCTTAAAACCTCTAAAGACATCATGTACTGAATTCATTGGTGGATCCAGCAGTGTACACTCATCAAAGACAATGGCTGAAAGCTAGAACTCTGATCTGACCTAACCCTGAGCAAAGGTTATAATAACATGCCACATGTTATTCCATAAATGGTCAGAGATTCTCAGCAGTGAAGACAAAGCTAACAGTAAACGAGAGTGAGGCAACATTGTAAGGTCAGTGACACTACAGACTGTGATAGCATTATTCTCTTACCTGCCAGATAAAGAAGTTTTTGGGGGTTGCAGAACTCTTTCTTTTGTTTCACTTAACTTCTAAGAAACATGAAGGAAAATAAAATCATAGAGTCTTTCAAGCGACAGAACTAGATCAAGATGAAAGATTTCTACAAGCCAAAAGTGATGTTGGGAGCTGGACCTGATGATCCCTATAGGCCTCTTCCAGCTCTAGATATTCTATGATGTTAGAAACACATGCAAGAAAGCAACTTTAATACATAAAGGATACAGTAAAGGGTAGGATAGTAAAAAAAATCCCAAATCAAACCAACCAAACTTCCAGAATGCCTTTATCTTTTTGCATTGGTACCTAGAAATGTTTCTTTGTATTATGTAAAAATAGTCTAGTTTAGACATACAAAGGAATAAAAAAGAAGCAAAACAAACAAACAAACCATCTCAGTAGTGGGTTTGCCTGTTATTATATCAACATTATTTTAAGTGTTATTTATATTTAGAAACTTTATAGATATATGTAGTTTTTAAAGCTTTCTTGTGATAAAGCATGAAGTGCTATCCATTATTGAAGTCACACCACAGATTCCATCCTCTACCAACATGCACTGCTTATTCCAATTCACCCAGCCTCACATCTGACATCTGAGCTTAGACAAGGGCATGTCCTTAAGATTGGAAACCAACTTTCCAATACCCTTATCTGCTATAAATGATTTGTGTAAAAGGTGTCACCTACATCTTCCATTTGTAAAAAAGTCTCGGCTCTAGAAACAAGAGATAAATTGTTAACTTTACAGAGTTCTACCTATTCAAGGTACCATCAGGACACAAAACTTCTCACTGCACTTCTAGGACATTGTTCTAAACAGCGGTTAAAAAAACCCACAAGAATAATACCTTGACGGAGTCCTCCGAAATGTTCTTTGCCTCCCCATATTCAGGCTGATCATTCACTGATATCTCCTGCAATGTATCGGTTACTATTTGCCCTTCCACCGTTTTCAGAGTTTCATATGAGTTTTCATCTATGGACATCTCCAATTTTTTTGTTTTCTCATGTTCTGTGTTTGTCACTACTTCTGTTACAGAAGAGGATTTTCTACTGTTGTCCTCCAGTTTGAAGCCACTTGCGCTGCTCTTGCTCTGATCTTTAATGGGAGAAGAAAGATTGAGGGGACACATTAACAAGAATTTCACTGTTTCTGTACTAAAAACATCTGTTTATGAAACATATTACTGAATCTGAAATAATGTAATTTCATGTAGCTCTTCGAAGGTAGTATACAGAACTAGTAAGAACAGTATTCACATGGATTATAGCAACTCGAGTTTTAACAAATCTGAGATCGTGACAAAGGCAAAACTTCCTATATGCCTTACCACCCAAACATGGTTGAGTGCAGCAACCACCACAATCACAGTAAGAGCTCTTCTGACATCTCTGTAAAGACATTCTAGACTGCAACATGATTCTGTCAAGACAGATTCAACTATTTTCAGTTAAAGAGGTTGTTTAAATAACATCACAGCTTTCTTACTACAACGAGGCCATACAACCATACAATCATACAATCTCAGTCACTTTTTCAGAAAAGTTTAATGGAAGTTATAAAGCTTCTAATATAATCTCTACACAGACAACCTACGAACTAATTTCTTCCATTTATCATCATCTATATACTGAAACTGCACTCAAGGGCTTATCTGCAATTAGAAATTTTGTTTCCATACATATAGAAGGCATGTATCTAACACAGCACTTTTAAGAATTTTTTAATTTATTTTTTTTTGCTTTTGTTGTTCAAACATCTACTGGTGAAGATACAAAGAGAAGACTACTTCTCAACAGAGTGAACCTTGGTAGGATGTTTTGCTTACAGCTCATTTTCTCACATTCTGTTACATTTTACAGCATTATGACATATCAGTATCACAACTTCAACGCTGTATTTGTGAACAGTGTGGTTCAGTTTCACTAGTCATAGAGAAGGGATGCCCGTTTAAGGACTTTTCCATTAAAGGGTGCATGGATTCTATGGACAGTGTGTGATTAGGATGTTAGGAGGAAGCTCTTTACAGTGAGGGTGGTGAGACACTGGAACGAGTTGCCCAGGGAGGTCATGGATGCTCCCTCCCTGAAGGTGTTCAAGGCCAGATTGGATGAGGCCTTGAGTAACCTGTCCTAGTGGGAGGTGTTGGAACTAGACGATCCTTGAGGTCCCTTCCAACCTTACCATTCTATGATTCTATGATATGAATCATCATGCTATGCACATGTAGAGTTGGAAAATCTAGTTCACTCTCCTCCTGTGGGTGTGTACTCATGGAGAGCTGTACTTGTAAGTACCCAAAGTGCTGCTTCTCATTTTCTGAAAGGAAAGGGTAAATAGGAACCTTCTGCTACTTGGCCCACTGTTGTGGTTTAAGCCCATGCAGTGATTGTCACACGGGCTGGAATGGCCACAGTGCCTGTCAGTATGTTTTCCTTCCCCTCCTGAGGGTGCTGCTTACTAATCGAGCAGTGTTTGGTCGATAATGGCCAGGGCCCAGCACAATGGTGCAAGTTGTGCCTCAGTGGAATAGCCACAGTGTCTTCATTTCAAACAGTCTGCCACTTTTTATAGGCCCTGTAGCTGTTTGGAAGTGATGTCCCAAACCACTGGGGTGAGAAGTTCTCTAGATACCCACCCATACTTTCCCACTCACCTTGACACACACAAGCATCCAGTCTTAGGGCAGATCTCTGGGTGGTATTCTTAAAAAAAACACAACTTTTTTGTAACCCTGAACAAAACCTAGGACACATTCAGGGGATAGTAAGAGCATGTTGGCTTGAATGTCCTAAGGGTATTACAAATTCTCAAAAGCTGCTGCAATTACTTTGAAGGAGAAAGAGGAGATCATAGAGCAGGGTCTTCCCCACAGACTGGACATAAATTACTAAAAAATATCAAGACAAGGTCCCTGAGTAATGAGCATGACAACAATGGCTCATACAAACACCAGCTCAAACTCATGACCAGTGACGTAATCATAGGATGACACTAGACTGCACAGCAAAATGTTAGTCCTGATCTCCTTCCCAGGAGGTGACAAACATTATAATGCACACAGGATTTACAATAACATCACCATGTGAAGAAAAGCACCAACATTTTGACAAGGAAATACATAAGTAATAAAAGAAATGCGTATAACAAATTTCTATTAGCGCTCTTGTCAGATCTGTTACCTCAACTCCCTGAGTCCCACTTTAGGCACTTAAAAAGGACCACTGGGTTTAGGCTTAGTCTGCCCCTGAGTACCACATGGCCACTTCCTCACTTCTCCCTACCCTTGGTGGCTTGAGGAGGAGAATCAGAAGTAAAGGTAAGACCTTGTGGGTTGAGATAAGGACAGTTTAACAGGACAACACAGGGAAAGTAGTAGTAGTAATAACAATGAATAAAAGACTATAAAATAATGGTGCAATCGCTCATCACCCAGAAGTTAATGCTCAGCCGGTTCCTCAGCTGTTATCTCTTCTTCTCCTGGCCAGTTACCCCAGTTACCTGCTGAGTATCAGGTCTGCTGTCCTGGTTATGTGCCCCCACAAATTTTTGTGAACCCAGGACACCCATACAGGTTCAGTTTATCCCCTGGCAGCTGGAGGTTATAAACCCTACATATTTTTAGAAGAATAATCCTCTGCCAATCAAAGTAGTTGATACTTAAGACACAATCTGAATTACAACACCTTAAAACATTGTAATATGGCTAAGCAAGTAGTAGTGACAACATCCAAATGCTTTCTTTTCACCTGATGTTGAAGCATTTTTTGTTTTGTGCACTCGTGGTTTTGGTGTTGGTTTGTGTGCCTCTTGATTGTTTTTTTTCTGTAGTTCATGAAGAGGTAAGTTGGTACAGTGGTCACTTTCACCATTATCACATGGTACTTCAGCAGCTGAACATTTGTCATCAATTTTTCTGTCACTGCTCTCATTTTGACTTTTCAAATATTCCTCATCATCTTCTCTGTTACTCTGTATGTTTTCACTTTCCGAAAGCATCATTTGCTGAAGCTTCTCTTCAGGAAAAGATAAAGTCAAGTCATCATTAGCTTCCTTTTCCAAACCTGCCTGTTGTGAAGAATCACCATCTGAGAGAGGACTCTCAATCACAACTGATTTCTTAGTGCTTTCAGCATCTGAACTGCTTTCATTAAGTTCTTCCCCAGCACCTGAAAAGTAGCACATTATCAACTGCCATTTCAGACAAATAAAAAAATACCTGACATAAAAACTCTATCTTCTGTAATTTAGAAGTATATTTCATGTAACACACTCTGACTTAAGTCTCTGACCATTTCTTTCTGCATCACTGAACTCTGCAAAGCAACCAAACCAGGTTGTTATTCTACTTGCTCTCCTTTAATCGGTTTCCACGGACACAATCTGAAGAAAATACTTCAAATATTCACTGGTTAACTCTTTTCTGTCATGCAAGTTAAATACTTTCTAAAATCTATGTCTTAGATGTCATAAGAAGCAGCACTTTTACCTTCTTCACTTCAGTCCCACTAGAAGATACACAAAGGACACCTGCGCCAATGCTAAGGTTCACAAGCATAACAAAAACATTTTAATCTTCCCCTAGTCATTTCTAATTGACTTTATTTCAGAGATCAAATGCTTGAGGAAGAAAACAAAGAGAATGTTGTGTTAGCTGTGTAACACATTTAACATAGGAGCAGCTTTTTAAAACTTGCCGGTAAATGGAAATCAGTGTCCCACATTTTTAACAGATGAAAAGCAACTCAGAGAAAGTCCATTCAAAACCACATTATTATATTTAAGATTCATATTTCTCTTAACATGCACCACCATGTCAGGAGGAAGTAAAGCCATTTGGCCAATTGCATTAAACAAAAACATTACCGAATATCAAAGGCATCCTGGCCCAAGACAAACCTCTTCCTCATTTGAGTACACTGCAGTGTGTTCTGCAGCCCTTATTTGCCAATTGTCCAGACTGAAAAATACAGTTAAGACAACAGCATGGCCTTCCCCCTGGCCATATCCACTTTCATTGTAAATAATATGCCTAAGAAGGAAAATTGGGCACCAGAACTGCAGGGAACCATACAGGCTGCATTTGGTCTACCAAGTTGGCATCAGAACCAATTTCACTGGGAACTTGGTTCCTAACTTAGAAGGGTAAAGTATGAAATCTTGAAACATCAAACACACTGACTCACAGAGATTCTCTACGATGTAATAATGAATTAAGAAAGGGAAGAACACATTTTTTTTTTCTGCCTTACCATTTAACGTGCCATCTTCGTCACTCTCAAAGTCATCTGAGTATTCAGCTGTTTGCTCTTTTGCGGCATGAGCAGAAATTGCTTCTTGCAGCTCATCCTGAAATGGTTTTACAAATAACTTTTATATGGAAGAGAAAATTCACTTCTTCAAGTTCAACACTAACTCCCCCATCCCACACATACATAAGTAAAACTACGCAACAGAGATTAACCTGTTTAACTGAAAAGACAGAGTGAAAAATACTATGTTTTTCACTCTATCATACATATTAACATGTGGTGTATAAAACCCCAAATTCTTTTTATGTCAGCGACATGGACAGAGGAATTGAGTGAACTCTCAGCAAGTTTGCAGATGACACCAAGCTGTGTGGCACAGTCGACTTGCTAGAGGGCAGGGATGCCATCCAGAGGGAACTGGACAGGCTGCAGAGGTGGGCCCAGGCCAATCTCATGAAATTCAACAAGGCCAAGTATAAGGTCTTGCACCTGGGTTGGTGCAACCCCAAGCACAAATGCAGGCTGGGTGGTGAATGGCTGAAGAGCAGCCCTGAGGAAAAGGACCTGGGGGTCTGGGTTGATGAAAAGC
>VWZE01006812.1:442331-453551 GCA_013396675.1 Eubucco bourcierii | reverse complement strand
GTGGCTGCTCCCTCCCTGGAGGTGTTCAAGGCCAGGTTGGATAAGGCCTTGAGTAACCTGTACTAGTGGGAGTTGTCCCTGCCTATGGCAGGGGGTTGGAACTAGATGATCTTTGACGTCGCTTCCAACCTTACCATTCTATGACTCTATAATTCTATGTTCAGATCAATGAAAGATCTGTACACTCACAGGTGACAAGGAAGGTGAGCAGGAAAAGCTCTTCACTGACTTCTGTAGTACAGGAACATGAAGCAGGTTGCAGGTCCAAAAGAGTGGAACTTCACATAAGCCACCACTGCTATTTTGGACTCTGCTGCAGCACATCAGGGAGACATGTTTACATGGGTTCAGAAATTAACTGGCCTTACATACTAATAATAACTTAAGAAAGGCAGCAAGTATCGCTAGATGGAAAGACTCTGAGCCACAAACGGCTGAAGGCTTCAGAGCAGGTTGGTTGAAATGGGTCTTTATGGTCATCCGGAGGCACCCGCTGTTGACCACAGCTGGTGCTTCAGCCAGAGCTACTTTAGCAGGGCTAGGAACAGGGAAGTCAGGTGTCCCTTCTTTTACATTCACTGTTCCCCAGATCATGCATCGCTACAGCTTCCCATGTCCACACAGGAGGAAACCTGCTTCGCAGTTTTTATTTTGATAGCAAATCGGCTTTTTCGTGTGTGTTGCCTTTAACAGCGCATTACTGCATTTGCAGTCGCGGACGCCGGTTGGCAGACAAACGCCACCGAAGCGGTTTCCTGGCCCCACAGAGGACGCTCGACGCTCGACGCCCGACGCCCGACGCCCACCGCCTGCAGCCGCCGCTCACCTGTACCGCGCTGCGCCGCCTGCCCGTCCGCCTGCCGGTACCCGCCAGCGACATGGCGGCAGCCTCTCACTGTCGCCCGCCAGCCGTCCTCCGATAGGCTTGGCCAGCGCGACGCTGCCCGGTGCCTGGCAACGCGCGGCAGGCACCGGATGAAGGGAACTACCGCTGCAGCGTTTCCGCCCTCAGAGTGCGGCTGCGGGCTGCAAGCAGCGATGGCACCCTGGCTTCGGGTCTTACGCCGCTGAGCTCTCACCTCTAACTTCGAGCCCTCTCTTTTCCGTAACTCCGTGCACAGTCATCAGGGACAGATACATCTGTGCGTTAGAATAGAGGCCTTCTGCCATTGCGAGCAACTTTTTACCTGGGCCAAAGTCAGACTTGATGTGCCTGGCAGAACTTGAGATCTAATTACTGATGTAGTCTATGCTTTCCATAAGGAATAAGCTCATGCTTTCCGTGAAAAAAGAAACCTCATGACATTTGTGTATTAATATAAATGAGTTTTTAGAGATGTAGGAATTACAGTAACACAGAGGTAAACCACCTGGTGCTTGCACCTCCTGTTTTATATTTCACCAAAAGGCAGTTGTGTAACACACCTGGCAAGCACCAAAGCCCAGCTGAACACATGCTTTGCCAAGCAACACACAGCTCTGCAGGGCTCGCTGTCCTAGAGGTCGCTGTCTGAAGTGATGTGATGGAGGCAACCAAACCCCAGGATGCTCAGGGAATGTTGATCTTGCATATCAAGAGAATACTCTTGACTTCAGGATCATGTACAGATATGGACATTCCTATTCTTTCTCCAATTTAAATCCTTATAGTGACTCCTTTTCTAAAGTGAGACTGGTGCTCTAGTTGTCTTGGTGATGATAAAGAATTTCTCACATGTTCTCTGTACTGGTGTTATATTTGCATGGATTAATCCTCCCCAAATATGTTACATTTTCACATGTAGTGCAGAAGGAAAGCTCTCTGACAGAAACAGGGAATCCATAGGACAGAGCCCTAAGCCTTAGGACTTTTTTGCCTCTCGTTTATTTATGTAAAGTTATGTTTGAAAAGCATATACAAAACCCACAATACACCTGAGGGAAAGAAGAGGCCCCAAGTTCTAATGAGTAACCTTGGATTTAAAGTAACAATTAATTATGAATTATTATCTCTGAGTGGCTCCTTGCTTGCTTTATCGATAATTTCTTTATGACTTGATCTACTGATCATTCATGGCCTTTGTTCAAAGTTCAACTTGATGTACAATACTTTTTACTCTATTTTATTCACTTAAGAAAGCCTTAAATTTTAATCTTATATTATTACATCTCTCTCTGGCAGGTGGAATTGGACACATTTGTTTAGAATTTGGAAAGTAATAAAGAGGAAACGTGCCTATTTTTTCTCGGTAGTAATGTCAGCCGTTCCTCTTGAAGGCTAAATGATGTCCATAG
Source organism: Eubucco bourcierii (assembly GCA_013396675.1). Taxonomy (NCBI): domain Eukaryota; kingdom Metazoa; phylum Chordata; class Aves; order Piciformes; family Ramphastidae; genus Eubucco; species Eubucco bourcierii. Next base: position 451,277 of record VWZE01006812.1, on the reverse strand, counting down.
CGACTCAAACGCACATTTTACTAAATTCCAGCAGGTGGCAGCAAAATATTTTACTATTTAAAAGGTGGTGGATTTGATTTGGTTTGGTTTGGTTGGGTTGGGTTGGGTTTTGGGTTATTTTGGTTCGTGGTTTTGTTTTTTGTGGGTTTTTTTTTTTTTAGTGTTCACTTTATTCTAGCTTATTTTACATTACTGATGATCTGTATAGGATTTTTTTAAAGATTAATTCAGATCAGTTTTCAATCCTTGCATAAGATGTACAGATGGAAGAAGATTTGTTTTCAGTCATTACATTATTTATATGAGTTAGACAATAGGGTGTTGTATCACCTGTATTATTAAGTATTCAGTGTGCTGATTTGGTGGGATATGGGGAAAAGAAAAAACAATCAATACTGTCAGTACTGAAGCAGTCAAATTGTGTGAAGATATTTTTGTTAGAATGCATGAACATTGGATCTGCATCTTCTAGTCTTCCCTCAGGCAAAATTCCCATCAAGAGCCGCTAAGGTGAATGGGATTTATGCCTAAATATGAATGTAAGGTTCTGAGTATAAACATAAAGGATTTTGAGAGGTTTACTTAAAAAAATATAAAGGAGGCTTATGAAGGACAGAAAGTGGAGGATTTTATGGCATGAGAAGGACCCCTAACATCTGCTTGTTGATTACTAACTCATGGATATTTTACAAGTATGAACTGGATGGGCTTGACCACAAAGTTGCTCTTTCTCAAGTACATATAGGTCATTGAAGAAAATGTCTAAATAATCCTGGCGATTATATTAGATTGTCTAAAGTAAACTTAGAGGTAACATTACATTTAATTCTACTACCTATCTTGATGCAGTATAATTCCAACCTGCAAGAACAACGTTACACTCAGAAAGAAGCCAGGTATGATGAGTTTGTCAGATGGCTAGCTCCTGTGCATGTAAATAACTTCTAGAAGTGGTTTATTCTATTCATGTGTTTAGAATTTGTATGACTGGATTCAGAATTTCCTCCAAAGAAATGACACATAGATAAAAACCTCTAAAGTCATATACCATAAGTCATCTTAAGCCAAACTAAATAAACGTCCTTAGTGGACAGAAATGGCATTCTGCTTTCTTTGATATTCCTTCCCAAAGTCAATAGTTATGCTTGAGAAGAGAATTAATGGCATGACTAAATGCCTGAGTTTGTGTATACTCCTCTAGAAAGTGATAATTGGTGTTGGTTTTCACGGTCTTCATTCGTAAATGTCTACATCTGTTCTTGACATTAGTGGGAATTAGACATCTAGCTACATGCACATCTGGCTCTTGGGTTTTGCATTGGTTTAAGAGGATAACATAGTCAATGGATCAAGAAGTTTCATCAGTTTTAAATGGCAGTGAGATCTACCTCTGGGTTACTTTCCCAGACATTTTAAAGTACAAACATTACAAATTATTTTTTTCACATTTTCCTCCCAGTTCAAATGAAAAAAATTATTACAATGATATTTTTCAGGGCTATGCCTGTCCTACCAGAAGATGCTGTTTCGTTTTTTCCATGTCTCGAAATAAAATGAGAAATATAATCTACTTTATGCCTTCAGGGTTAGATATTCTGGGGAAGTTGTCACATGCCTTCATTTCAAGTTATCCAGTATAGGGTTGTCTGAGCTGGGCTTGATTTCTGCTACCTCAGTATCACTGTGATGGGGAAACATTCAATATTATCTAAGCACCAAAAAAAGCTATGTGGGTTCCTTGGTGACTTTGTAGCCAGCAGTGTGTGCTGTCGTACCTCACTTCTTCAGAGGCCCAAAGGTGCTTGAACCAGCGTAATATTACTCTGGCATAGCTGCAAAAACATCCACCCACCACCACCAAGAAATACACAATAGGACTTCAGTCTTTTGTTCCCCTCATGTTATTTTGAGTAAATTACACTCTTTCTCGGAGAACAACCTGTTCAACAACACTGCCATTCTAACTGGGAAAGATTTGACAGCTCACCTTAATTAATTTAGTTCATATTGGCAGTCCTCTACCAGTATCCCTGGATTATTCCACAGCTGCTCCTGCAAGAGCTGAAGGATTTGGGTTGCTCCATCTAAAAATATCTTTTTGTACCTCTGAGTCAGTTCTGAAAAGACAGATTTAGGTGTATTTCTTCACTATCTGAGTTATTTTTTCTAAATAAAAGACAGTGGTTAAACTAATGCTTGGTTTGAACAGCTAAGTAGGTAAGAGAAAACTCTAACTCATCTGGGTTGATGAAAAGCTCAACATGAGCCTGCAGTGTGCACATGCAGCTCAGACAGCTAACTGAGTCCTAGGCTGCATCAAGAGCAGCGTGGCCAGCAGGGCAAGGGAGGTGATTCTGCCACTTTACTCTGCTCTCGTCAGACCCCACCTGGAGTACTGTGTGCAGTTCTGGAGCCCTCAGCACAGGAAGGACATGGAAGTGTTGGAGCAGGTCCAGAGGAGGGTCACGAGGATGATCAGAGGGCTGCAGCAGCTCTGTTTTGAGGACAGGCTGAGAGAGTTGGGGCTTTTCAGCCTGGAGAAGAGAAGGCTTTGAGGAGACCTGATAGTAGCCTTTCAGTATCTGAAGGGGGTCTACAGGAAGGCTGGGGAGGCACTATTTACAAGGTCTTGCAATGACAGGACAAGGAGCANGATCCTTGAGGTCCCTTCCAACCTTACCATTCTATGATTCTATGAAAATACCAAAATTGAGGATGCTAATATATCTGTCCCTCCTTTCCTTGTACATTTGTAGTATAAGATAGTATTTAATTGATTAAATATTTATTAATTTATTTGCTTGGAAAAAACCTCTTTCAGGTTAAAAATATACATTTCTTCCTTATTTTTTCTAAAAGAAACTACCATTATTCAGTGATTAATATGACATCTTGATTCCCACTACAATAGAGAAAAGGGGTTATATTCCAATAGAGTTTAAAATAGCTATGTTTTTAACCCCATCCAGGACTAGAAACTGTCAAACTGAAATACCAGTTTAACATTTGGCTTGATCTCTTCTTCATCATTTACGACTGTAGAAAGTCTAATGATATGAAACTCAAGTATATCTTACTTTACTGGAGGGTGGTTTCCTGACATCTTTCCAGAAGAAAGCAGCTAAATTTTCACTAATGTACTCCTAATACATTTAACAGAGTGGTAGTCATAAAATGTGGTGTCATGAAAATCAGAGGGAAATCCATGTTGGCATCAAATTAGCCTCTCACTGATACACCTTGATCCTGATATGTAAGTAGTTGAAGAAGATACTGTCAGGATAATGAGATATGCAAGCTTCACATAGTTAATTCTTGCCCTCAGACATATCACCAGGGAACTCAAATTTGATAAAATTCATAGATTCAGAAGTAAACGTAGATGTTGAAGGAACAGACTGAGGAACTGAGGCAAAAGTAAAGAGAAACTGAGATGAAGAAATTCACAACTACTGAACTTACATAGCAGTTTATGAAGAATACATGTATTCTTGACTGGTTATTTCCAAGCATTTGACTTAGAAGCAGCAGATGGAGGTAGAGATCCAAAAAGGGGAGGGAAAAAAAAGAAAAAAAAAGAAAAAAAAGAAAGAAAGAAAAAGAGGAATCATAGAAGCCTTTTTTCTTTATTAAAGTTATTGTAAGTTTTTTTTTTTTTTTTAAGCTGCCCTTTTTATGCTAATAGTACTTAATTTTAAGAAAAAGCATTGGAACATGCAGGAATGAGACACAGCTGTCTCAGTGTTTTGCTTGGCCATAGTAACAGACAATGAGTTTTTAAACACAGAGCTTGTATGTGTTGATGGCAGCAGGTTAGACTTCCTGTAAGAGGAGTCAGAAAATGCAAACTTTTCACATCAAGTGGAGTAATTTTGTGTGCAAATGACTAAGGCAGTAGCCTTACAATATCTTTTGTATATAGGTACATTCTTTCAAAGTTTTGCAGATGTTGAATAAACATATTTGATAGAAACCTCGCAGACCTGCAATTCATTAAACATGTCTCACTCACAAAACATCTCTGTGTCTAATCTTGTGTTAATGCTATCAGAAAAAGCCAACAGCTGCTAAGTGCTGAGCAGTAACTCAGGCCTTTAGTGCTATGTCACATTTCATAGAGAGAGGAAGAACACCTGTCAAATTATCACCTGTGTATTTGGAAAGTGTCAGTCAGCAGCTGCTTCCACCTGCAGGATCACCACAGAGGCAAACATAGGGCCTTGGATTAAAGACTTGGACGATGTCCCACAGAATTCTAGCACCAGGGAACAAGACGTCTGATATCATTAAAATTAATCAGAGAAAAATGGATACCGTAAGAGGCCAAATTAAATTGTTTTGTGGTCAGAAAGATTGATTGGCTAATTCTCACTGATGAGAGTAATGTCTGCTCCTGCACTTTACATCTGTATTCCTCTCTTGCCTCCTTTTAATTTTCAGTGTCTTTGTGGTTGCACTCAAGCAGGAAGATGTAAAGGAAAATATACCTGCCAGGTCTGATATTACTACTGTTACCTTAACGAAGATAGAGCTTCATGGTGCAAGTAACTGCAGCAAGTAAAGATGTACGGTTACTTCAGTTGAGTAAGCCTGGCAAAAGTAAGGCACATTGACAGCACACTGACCTTTTTGCTTAATCTTTTTTTTTTTTTTTTTAATTTATAATTGACCATATAAGATAATATTTCTTATATTTTTTCAAATGTATTGGGTTGTCTGCCATTATACCTGTAAGAAACTCGCTGATGCAATATCCAAGGACATCCTGGTCTTCAAAGGGGTTATCAGTTTTTCCTGCTACACTGCTGAGAGCAGGAATTATTATTCCCATTTAGTATATATAGAGATAAAATTCAGGAGATGTGCTAGTGATGTAAAGGCATGCAAAAATTCTATGGTGTTGTAACTTTGGAGGTTTTCTAATCTCTGTTTTTCCCTAAATTCTGCCCTTAATAAGTGAAGAAAGTTCAGTAATTATGAGAGCTTATGCTCAGATGCAGTGCTGCACAAGAAGCAGAAGAATCTATAGAACAACCATGATATTTCTCTGCTAAATAAAATATTTAAGCACTTGCTACAGCTGCCTGTTGTTTTTCTGGTTTTGTTTTTGCTTTTTTAATAAAAGAACTGTTGAATGGCATTCTTTTCTGCATACTTAACAGACGAGGTATGCATTTATGATAACATAGTAGAGAAGCTACATCAAACCCACTTCATAAGAAATAAATAGATGACTGACATCTAGTTGGGCATTTCACATTTTCTGTTTAGCATATTAATGGGTAGATCAACTGCTATATGGTAGATTGGGAGCCTGGTTTACTTAGTTTCAGCTGCATTGTACTCAGCTGCTCTTTTAAGAAATAGCCATTTTAAGGGAGGACACTTACAGGCTCTTTTCCTCCTCCTAGGCCAACCAGGACATGTCCGCTGGTCACATCTGGGGCTTCAGGCTGAGGTCTGCAGTGGTAGCACAGGGGGACCTGGCAAAATGCGAGATCCTGATTTTATGTGGTTACTATGGTGGCCATGCTACTTCATGATATTTTTCTTGTAGTTTAAGGGTTATGTTGAATTCCCTATTATTAATATCGCTGTGTACTTTTATGTCATCTTTACAAGGGCTATGGAAAGAACATTTTTTTTCAGACTTGTTAAGGAAAAGCGTCAATTAACCTCAACACTTGTAATCAAATAATCCAAGTTAGTAATCTGGAACATTAAATCAGACTCCGTATTTGCAAAAGAAGCTTAACAGTTCATCTTTTCTTGTTCTTCATGCTTCCTTCCTTCCTTCCGTCTTCTGACTTAGTTTATAGGCCCTGGAACTGATTGGAAATTTTTCAGCTGTTAAGATTACTTAGCTTCAGTTTAACAGCTAACGTCATCAGCCTAAATCTGCACTTTGAGTGATCTTTCTTCCCATTTACTCTTTCTTGTTCAAATTGATTAGTCATTGGTTTAGGGGATTATCCAAAGCTGTCCGAAGACTGGTTCTCTGTGCCAGGGCTCTTCAGCCTGTTTTGTCAGAGGAAAATCCTGAACAGAAGCAAATGGGCATGCCAGAAACACATGGAGGGTGGAAGTTTGTGTGGCAAACCTCTCTGAAGAGGGCCTCTCGCAGAGTGCAGGACATAGTAAAGAAGAAAGTGGCATCTCAATGCGGAAGGGAGCTGGGCTGGACACAAAGAGGACGAGACAGCACACAGGAGTGGCAGGGACAACTAAGTTCTTTGTGTCAGTATTTTTTACTATGTGTTCTTCAGGAAATAGATGGTGCCTCTATATTTTCATGCATGCATAGATTCAGATTAGCTGATGTAAACTGCATTTTCAGTTATCTAGACTAATTGGGGAGGTGTGAAGGAGAGCCGTTTAGCTTCAGTACTGTTGGATCATGCTAATCACTGCATGGTTTCCACTTTTGAAGTAAATCCAGTCAGCAGTACTGCTGGTATCTCCTGCCAGCAATACCTTATGCCAAGAAGATACATTCTCAATGTCTGATGTGCATGCAAGCATTTCTAGGTATAAATCCTACACACTGAAGCATTACAAACAAAGATTAATACTTGAAAATTGTATTTTAAACCCATATCTGGAATATCCTTTGTAACATGAATTTTAATGACCAATTTTAATTTCTTAGTTTCGGTACTTGTACCTTTAACAGGACACTGGCTGATGCTGAAACGAATCTTTCCTAGTGTTAAAGTGCATTGTTTAAACAAAGTGGTTTAAAAACTAACTGCAACTTGTTAGTAAGTCTCTCTCTATATACACATATACATCATACACATGCACATTTATACTATGATAACTACCTATGCACTAAACTGCTTACCCATCTACTTAATCAGTGTCTCTCTGTGTTGAAAGCACATCCTGGAATACTTCATGAGAGGAATCAGCATGATCCTTTTCATCTGTTCCCTATGAATTATCCATATTATAGCAACTACACTTCTCACCAATGGTATTTTCTGAAGCTTTCTAGTTCTATAACACTGGCAAGATTTGGATGCACAATTAACAGGCAGCATCAACAAAGCAGAATATGTTTACTCAGCTGCTGAGAATCTTTTCCTGATGGTAGAGCTGTGAGCTGTGAAAGCCATTTCATGACAAAATACAGCTGGGAACTGTGTTTTGTCTTGTATCAAAACATTTTTTTCCCTCTGGAACAATGATGGAAAGCAGATTAAGATGAGGTAGCGATTACTTGCTGATCTTTTAATGCAGCGTTTCAAAGTTGAAATGTTTCATTAAAACTCTTTTTTGCTAATGATGTGAGATCCATTTGCATTGCAGTAAATTGCTAAATGGATTGTGCAGTCTTTTTCTTAGACAAGAGTGTTGCCTCTCTTTCTTGTTTGTTTTGTTTTGTTTGTTGAAACACAGTTGTTTCACAGAATCGTGGAATAATAGAATAATAGGGATTTTAAGGGACCTCTGGAGATCATCTAATGCACCTCCCACCATCAGAGCAGGTTCACCTAGAGCAGATTGCACAGGATGGCATCCAGATGGGTTTTGGAAGACTCCACCATCTCTCTGAGCTGACTGCTCCAGTATATAAGCTTAAAGAAGTGTCTCCTTATGTTTCAATGCAATGGCCTGTGTTGAAGTTTGTGCCTATCACCTACCTCTTATCCTGTGAGCACTACTGGAAAAAAAGGACTAACCCCATCCTCCTGACACCCACCTTTTAAGTATTTACAAGCATTGATAAGATCCCCCCTAGGTCTTCTCCAGGCCTAAAAGCCCCAAGTCCCCCAGCTTTTCTTAATAATTTACTTCATAATTAAATAAACTACGCCAGCTGTATTTTTTAATTGCCTTGGGAAACACCATGCAAATCAGGCACTGCAGATAAAAAGTGAAGTTTACACTTTATAGTTTTGAGTAGAGGCTTTACTGACAGATGCTGATGGCTTACTGCATAAGAGCATCTATTACAGATTTCATCTTCTCTCTAAAATCACCAAGGGGTCTTTGGAAATAAGTGGGATCTACCAAACTCAATCTATTTCTTTATCAATCCTTGTTCTAATTGGAGTAGCCAGCTGCTGAAAGCCTTATAAAAAGTCCTGTTCCTCTTTTTTGTGCAATCTAGTCAGTGTCTAACTCATTGAGAAAAGAATCTCCAGCATTATAACATCTGTTACACGTGCTTAAGAAAACTGTGTTCAGTGCAGTAAAAGGCAGTGGCTTTTGTGGCCTAATTCTGCACTTACTGTTTTTAGCTACAGGACTGCAGTGTGAAGGGGCAGAGTTTGGGCAATGCCTTAATTCTTTACTGCTCTATTATCTCAATAAAAAGAAGTTCTTCAGGTTCTGAGTTCTTATCTCTTTTATTTGTTGCTTAATACTGTGTAATGAATAGTTTCAGGCAGGTCTGGATTTAGCACAGCAAAGTTAAGGGAGCACAGAAAGGTGCTTCTGAGTCAAATGGTGCCCTTACATGATTCAGCACCTCCTCTGCTAGCTATCTTAGCTAGCTTTAATCCTGCTTAATGGGGATAAAAAGTATAATGAAATTGGGACTGCAGTGACTTCCCTATGTTGTACAAATCCTGTTGATAACTGTGCATATGTATTTAGCAGCTGACCTCAGCTGTACTGGATGCTAGCTGGCTAGAGAAACTGTCCTGTGTTGCAGTCAAATGAACAAGTAGGGGAAAAAAATCAGGAAGGTGTTTAGACTTTTAAATGAATGGAGTAAAGCATCTCAGTATGATTGTGAGTGGCAGTGGGGGAGTTGCATTTTGTTCTTTTGGCTTGGGGCTAAATGCATTAGTTTGAATAAAGCTGGAGTAATCCTGAAGTGTCTTGTAATGAGAATCATCCGTCAAGGTCACGGTGCCACCCTACTTAACCTTGAGAGATAGTAGCCAAGTAGATGGTAACCAAGTGTGAAGGTTTGGGAGTTCCCCGCCCCCCCCC
>VWZE01006812.1:389425-442300 GCA_013396675.1 Eubucco bourcierii | reverse complement strand
AACACAACTCCCCTCCCAGAAATCAGAGTCCCCAGGAGGGGCTCCCAACCACCTTTCCACCTTCTCCCCACCCCTGTACCTTACCCCAAGGTTTTCCTTACACACAAGGTAAATTAGGAGATCAGCCAGGGGGGTTAGAAGAAAAGTGGTTAGTGAGAATTAATCGGCAGAGGAGCCAGAGCCAGAAGCTGCTAGACCGCCCGAGCTGCTCTCCCAGCAAGAGCCAGACCCAGACTGAGACTTAACTGTATTTTGGTTTTCTCTTCCCAAAACAATTTCTTAGCAAGCCTATGAGTGAAGTAGACATCATGATGTTTTCTTTTCACAGCCTATAGTGTAATTTTCTCTATTAAAATATTCTAATTAGCCTCAAACCAGCACACCAAGTGGAAAGAAACAAAGCTAAGTAACAAAATACAGTTAAAATTACATGTGAGTCCTGGTTCTTCAAAGTGGGGAAAGAAAAAGTAACAGGCCCAAATTTAATTTAGAGGTGGTGACTTTCCCTGCCCACAACAGTGCTGGTGACATTCTAGAGGATGTCATATGTCTTGCAAGCAGACAAATTAGTTGGGAGCAAGTAAATCTTACCTGGCTTTTTAATTAGGGAAAATGATCCTTACAGGAAAGTACATTGAACATTAAAATGTGTGCTTCTGAATACAGTATTTAGCCTCAAAACCAGTCTGTACACAGATTCAGATTTTTTTATGTTGAATTTTCCTGTTTCTGCCTGAAAATGCTTACTGCTGGTAAATAGAAAAAAAAATTAATTTGCCAGCAGTTTTTCCAAGTGGATGTAATTTTACAAGCTAGCACCTGATGTGATAACTTAAACTTGAAAAGTTGAATATTCAAATAGTCTGCTAATCAACCTGGCCTGTGCATATGGAGATTGCTGCACCATTTCTGTGCTATAGGTTCTGAGGTGTACCATGGATGTATAGGATTTTCTTCACAGTTGCAGATACATGGGAATTTTAGTGTTATCTGCAATGGAAGTTTTTTCTTGGAAGACTGTTTGCATGTTTTCCCCTCTGTCTTTGTTTCTCTCTCTTTTATGTACACACACACATAATCCCTACATGCATACATAGATTACTGAATGTGCATTACATTATATGTGTAATATACAGGGCATAACACTATGCAGTCTCAGTGTCTGAGATTATATTTCCAGTGTTGAAATCATGTGCTCTATACACAGATTTTACAGAGATGCTGTAAGTGGAATTTTGTGGTGTTACATACCAGGTTTTCCTTCTAGTGCACAGTATTGTGTGTGGCAATTTAGCCCATGAATATGAATTCTTATGAAGGGGACATTTCCTTTTGGAATACGTCTTCTTATCCTAGGATAAGCAGCATTTGGTATCATTCTGTTGCAACAGAACCCTAGCAGACCCATAGCTGTTAATTTGAAATGTGATAATGCAGCAGTGCAAGGCTTGATTTATTTGCTTGCCCAGTGCTATGTTCTATAATTATCTTTGGCTTCCTTTCACATGGGACTAAAAACATAACATACTGCATGGGGAATCATCCAAGTGTGTTGAACTCAGACATAGTACTTCAATCCCTTTTAATTTCACTTCTCTCCTCTACTGTTTCTTATTTTGCAACTCTCACCTACTTAAAAAGGGTAGAGTATATTTTTGAAGGGTAGAAATGAGGCTTCAGATGTCCAGATTCTTTCTCCTTTCTTTTAATGGGGTGTGAAAAGATCTAATGATGTGCTAAAGGTTCTTGCAATGTCTGCAGTCTCTAAAGTTATGTTAAGGTGGTGAAAAAGGTACAGTCTGTTAAGGAGGACTGATGGAATATGCACACGTCTAAGATTCAAGTTTTGACAGGTGTCAGTGCTGTCATAGGCTGAGGAGAATTATATTTAAATTATCTGGATTCTGCTTAACTTATATTAATGGCAAATACCTTGGTAAACATCTGGGATTAAGTCTTAGAATGAAGTGTAATACTTTTGCTTTCTAGGTTAGAGACGGTCATCAGAAAGGAACTAAACTGTAAAACTTTGGTGTTGTGCATGAAAGGGAGATCTTAATGTTCTATAACTGCTATGAGAACATACCCAAGGTCTAAGCAAACATTCCTTTTTTCATTAACTGTGACAACAGTGTTTTCAGTTATTTCCAAAATAAGCAGGACCACAGTTACTGGAAGAAACCTCTAAGCACCAAACAGTGTTTTGTCATTTTCCTGTGAGATTTAGCAAAGACATTAAGAAAATGAAGTTTTGGAATTGGTGAGGACTTAAAATGAGGGATGGTTTTGTCAGGTTTTCAAACAGCCTGTAATAAAGGAAGACACTGACAGGTACATCCTCTCTGCTGTCACATTACAGGTAACTGGCTGTGGTCCACAGAGAAACCACGTTTGTGAAAGTCATAATTTCTTGAATGTTTTCTGTTTTAAATGGAAACTGTGGATCAGAACTGCATTCCCTCCAGAAGACAAGGTGCAGCTGATGCACAGGAACTCTACCTGCATTAAATAATAAGAATGTTCTTACTACTCAGCAGAGTCCGGAAATGTGTTGTTTTACCTCCCTTTGGCAAGCTAAGGCATCGCCTCTACAGCACAGGATGTCAGAATGTGTTGCTGGGATCATGTGAACCTAGGAACAGAGCATTTGACTTTACAAACATTTTTTTCCACTGTTGTTGCCCTGTTCTTCCACACAGGTTTTTGGATCTTTCAGCCAACCATATCCTTCCCAAGATTTTTTCTTATGAAGAACCATGAGGCTTTTTTATTCTCCTGGGAACTGAACTTGTCAGAGATGTTAAAGAGGTCATGCTTTTGTAGAATTAATCAGAGACATTTGACTAGATGATGCTGCCTTTTCAAATTCAAGACAACTTTCAAACTTGTATTTTGTTTTAAAATCAAATGTCTCTTCTATTAATCAAAGAGGCACAAAAAACCCTTCTCAAATCTTAAAGGTATACTTTTTTTGATAATTGACTTTTCCACCTGTCACACTGATAATCAACATGCAGTATATATGTAACCTGTGTTTCTCCTCAGAATATCTTCCTCAAGAAATACATGCTAGGTTTGGATGGAATAAGCACATCAGTCTAAAACATCCAGACAAAACAGCTATTTCTCTGGATTTAGAGTTTGAGAAACTGAACCACTTGATTTATCCCTTCAGCAATACGAGCTTTTTTTATTTCCAATCTACTTATACTGGCAAAACTGAATATTGATCTTGGCCTGATTTTCAGTTTTGGTCTTTACAGTGGACTGATGTATGTGGTAAAGGACAACAGACTTCAGTTGTGATGCAGCTGCTCTTTTGAATTTCAGTGTTTCACTAACTGCACACTGTTCAACACGGTCCATATCACTTAGTGCATCCAAGGTAATAAAATTGTATGTGTATCAGATTAGATCAAAGGACCATCTACTTCAACATCCTATCTCAGTCACTGATAGCACATAAAGAAGATGGCAAGCATATAGTACTATTTCCTTAAAAAAGTTTTCTCGTCCTATAGCTGTATATAGCTCAGAAGATTTCGTGAGTTATGGCTAAGGGCTTTCTATTTATGTTTAACAGCCCTCAGTGAGTTTGTCTAATGATCTGTGGAGTGATTCTTGCACTACACCTCCTCACGAGTCATTTGAGTGTTGGTATTTACACAGAATCTGCACTAAGAGTAGAGGAAGCCACAATACAAAGTTTAAGAGAATAGGAATGCTTCTTGCTGACCACAGAGAAAACGAGGGGAAGTTTTAGTCCTTAATATTATTAATAAAACATGATTTAGGCACATTTCCCATTAAATTTTTGCTGTGCTAGGAAATTAATCCTACTATTTCAATGTTAAAAATGCATAGCTGAATTTGAACATTTCTCCAGCAAACTGGTTGCAAATGGAAAGCAGGGACCACAGACAGAACCAAAAACTGAGGACAGAAAAATCAACACATTTCATTTTAAGATCTACTTGACGTTTCCTTTAAAAGCATTTTATTTAACTGTGACCACAAACAGAACTGCAATGTAACATGAGTATATGAACATGAGGAATAAAAATGTTTCTCTTTTGAGACAGAAATTCCTCAATTTACACCAGATACAGGAAACTGGATACTACCCTTCACCTTTCATCTGTCCTTACATATTTTGCTTTAATTGAAGAATAGTAACATCTAAGCCATGTCACAGGGAGTGCAAGGAGATGAAATTCTAATGGCTACGAGATTCTTACTGAGCATTTCTAATCCTTAATCAGAAGCAAATCACTAAATCTCAATAGTAACAAAGGCCGATATTTTATTTTCATCCACTGGAAACTCTTCTACTGCATCTCATCACAAAGATATCAGAGGGCTGGAGCAGCTCTCCTATGAGGACAGGCTGAGAGAGTTGGGGCTCTTCAGCCTGGAGAAGAGAAGGCTTCGAAGGGACCTGATAGTAGCCTTCCAGTATCTGAAGGGGGCCTACAGGAAGGCTGGGAAGGGACTATTTACAAGGTCTTGCAATGACAGGACAAGGGGCAATGGGTTTAAACTGGCAGAGGGGAGATTTAGACTGGATGTTAGGAGGAAGTTCTTTACAGTAAGGGTGGTGAGGCACTGGAACAGGTTGCCCAGGGAGGTTGTGGATGCTCCCTCCCTGGAGGTGTTCAAGGCCAGATTGGATGAGGCCTTGAGTAACCTGTACTAGTGGGAGGTGTCCTTGCCTATGGCAGGGGGTTGGAACTAGATGATCCTTGAGGTCCCTTCCAACCTTACCATTCTATGATTCTATGATTCTATGATTCATGCTGTAAACAGGAAAACTTCTTGTGTACTCTGAACACCAAAGGTCTAAATATGCACAACTAAGATGTGCTTTCTCATTTGTTCTGGTGAAACATTCACTTCATGTGAACAAGAATGTTGACGTCTGACCTCAAGTTGTTTTCTAAAATCTGAATGCTATGACTTACCAATATATTCATCCAGATTGTTACTGATCGTTTTGGAACTGAGCCTTAGCAGTCAGTAGTGTGTTGCTGTACGGGCCCCAGAGCAGCCTGGAAAGACTATTCCTGCCTTTGTATTGCTCCAGGAAAGCCTACCTGCTGGTCTGTACCTCTCCTATATGACCCTTTCTCTGAGGGACTGCTAGAAGGATAATGCTCCCTTGCACTGTCTCAAACACTTTTACCTCCTCTTGTCCATCTGTGCTGGGGACCTGCAGCAACCCTGCAGAGCCCTTTTCCCCAGTGTGCAGCAAACAATTGCATAAGTGGCTGTTAAGGCCTAATCTGCTAATTAGAATCGTTAATTGTGGAACTACTGATTAATTCATTTAGAATTATCTGGCTGTGCAGAATTCAGTCTCCAGATCAGATTTTATGACAGACGTACTGTTTAGTGAAATTAAAATAACCTCATGCAACCAGTGACAGAACAAGAGGACACAGTCTCAAGCTGCGCCAGGGGAAGTTTAGGCTCGAGGAGAGGAGAAAGTTCTTCACTGAGAGAGTCATTGGCTACTGGAATGGGCTGCCCAGGTAGGTGGTGGAGTCACTGTCCCTAGAGGTGTTCAAGGTGGGTTTGGACATGGCACTTGGTGCCATGGTCTAGTCTTGAGGTCTGTGGTAATGGGTTGGACTTGATGATCTCTGAGGTCTCTTCCAACCTTGGTGATACTGTGATACTGTGAAAATTCACAAAGCATCAATTCTTTCAGTTACAAAAATGCATATAAACTGAGAATATCAGTTCAGATTTAAAGTGTCAGCTCTCTGTATTCCCATCTTTAAAATGTTACGTTAGGAAGTTTTTCATGCCAGTTGTTTCACCAACAGTCATTCTGGGTCATTCATACTAATGTAATCGCTTCTTTATTACCTCATGTATTTTACTGTATTTCACTAAATTCTGAAGTTCCATCTTTCCTACAAGTTACACAGGAGGTACAGCTCTAAGCAGCACCAGTGTCAGACTGTTAATACTATCATGATACTCCCATTACACAGTAAAAAAAAATGTTTATTTCCATTCCAGTTTTATATTTTAGTTTCATTTTATTCCCAAAATACTTATAAATCTCTAGGATTTATTCCACAGAACCTGAAAACTTGGTGTTTAGATTCCAAACAATGCCCTAGTATTTAGTCTAGGCTTTTAGCCCTTTTCCTGTGCTAAGCACTTGATACTCTTGTTAAGTTGTGTTGCTTGGCATTGCACTGAAGTTGCCTTGAACACATTCAGCAATTAAAATATGGGAATTTTTTTTAAGAGTTAAAGTTGAGAACCAAGATTAAATATCATCTCCTTTCTATGAGAAGGGTCAATCTTGACAAAGGTGATGAGAGCAAGTTGCAAAACTTAAAATAATTCAAGTAAACGCTCATGTGCTTTAAATGGTATTTGGAAGAGTGTTTAGTAATTGATATAACTTTAAAGTATCAGTGATCGTGGTCACGGAGTTATTTTCATTTTTGACCTGATCTGACATCGACCTGGCCTAACTTTGAAGTTGGATCCTGTTTTGAGCAGGTGTTTGGGCTATAAGCCTTATGGAACTCCCTTCTAATCTAAATTGTTTTATTGTACTACCTGTTTTGATTTTTACAGTTATATAGTAATTGCATTAAGAGTTTTAGTGATGCAGAGCAGCGCAAGCTCAAAGTCTTGAGAAAGTATTATTACTACAATGAATGATTGCCTCTTTCTCTTTTCACTAACTTTTGTTCTGCTAAAAATTAAGGCCATTTCTTTTACCTGTTCACTTTGAGGGTGATCCCACAGGTGCAAGCAGAAAATCTATGGAAGAAATGAACACTGACATAAGCAAGAGTGACAGGAAAATCTGTCCCAACAGCTTTTTGAAACTAGTTTAATTTTCATGTGTACACAAATATATTCTATTTTCTATATGTGTAACCATTATTCATAAGTACTTGTTGAATATTTTTTTTTTCAGAAACATTCATGTC
The DNA here is from genome assembly GCA_013396675.1 of Eubucco bourcierii. Taxonomy (NCBI): domain Eukaryota; kingdom Metazoa; phylum Chordata; class Aves; order Piciformes; family Ramphastidae; genus Eubucco; species Eubucco bourcierii. The sequence continues at coordinate 435,338 of VWZE01006812.1, read as the reverse complement.
ATAGCTGGTTAGCAAACTGTGGATGTTGGACAGTCCTGATAACAGCCTTCCAGTATCTGAAGGGGACCTACAGGAAGGCTGGGAAGGGACTATTTACAAGGTCTTGCAATGACAGGACAAGGGGCAATGGGTTTGAACTGGCAGAGGGGAGATTTAGACTGGGTGTTAGGAGGAAGTTCTTTCCAGTGAGGGTGGTGAGGCACTGGAACAGGTTGGCCAGGGAGGTTGTGGCTGCTCCCTCCCTGGAGGTGTTCAAGGCCAGGTTGGAGGAGGCCTTGAGTAACCTGTACTAGTGGGAGGTGTCCCTGCCTATGGCAGGGGGTTGGAACTAGATGATCCTTGAGATCCCTTCCAACCTTACCATTCTATGAGTCTCACTATTTATAGCATGTGAGAGGTCACTCAAATAAGAGGTAACTTCTTGAAAGAATGCATCTGTGTTCTCCGGGACTGTAGCTAATGGTGGAAGTTAGGTATTAACCGGTAGATAAATACGTCCAGAATTAACATTATTCTGATAATGCATATAAACTCCCAGTGTTTTCTATGTTCAGAAACATTTCAGCAACTGACAACAAATAACAGTGTCCTCCCAAGTAACAGCCAACTGATGTCTTTGCATTTACAGAGTATTTTCTGATTGCTTGTTGATTTATATAGCCAGCTCCTTAAGCATTCAAAAAAATAATACCAACACAGCTTTGTGCACTTAAACTCACTCCCATGAGATAAATATCTTGAACTCTGCATAGTAAAACTATTTAATACCGTTGTCCTCCAGAAAGATACACAATTTACATCATGGCTGCAGTGGGTGTCTGTGTTTTAGGCTTCTATTTGGGTTTGTGGATCACGTGGAATAAATGATGGACAAATCTAAGCACATCAAACAACAACAGTTTATGAGAAATACAAACCCATTAAGAAGATTGCGCTCATCTGAGAGAACATTTTTTAACTTAAATCCAGTGTATGTTGTTAATATAATTGAAAACAGAACTGTTTAAAGCACATTTAAGTTTCAGTTTCCAAGATCTGTTTATATCAGTACCTCTGTCTTTTTTTGACTGCTACTTATGGATTTTGCTCCTTGCTGCAGATTCCACTAAGGGAGCAATGAGGGTCAAAGTTTAAAAACTTTCTTGGTAGCTTTTCACTCCTATCATTTTGCTTGTAATATGATTGTGAAGTTTGATGTTGCTTTTGTACTTGAACCAAGAGGCTCCGTTTTTTTCCACCAAGACCTTAATTTTCACATTACTTGACAGTAATGTGGTTCCCCATGCTACTATTTATAATTATCCATTTTATGCAAAAGAAAATGGGAGCAAGGAGGTTTCTGTTTTGTTTTGTTTTGTTTTCTGAGTACCCAAGTAAAGTGGAAGTGAAGCCTGCCTGTCCTCCAAAGGTTAAGGGTAAGTCAAATTCACAAATGATGGGTCTGTGTCTGTGTGGATTTTGTAGAAGTGAAAAATTTCAGGGAGGGGACCAGGGCTGAAGGTAGTAAAGAAACTTTTTTCATGACAAAGTAAGAATGCAGGAAGGTAACAAGCCTGATAGTATAAGCATGGAGAGCTCTTTACTCCCACACTCTATACATACAGCTTTTGTGAAAGAAACCCATTAAAAGCTCAGGCCTGCCCCCAGAGGACAAATAGCATTCTATGGTATTTATCTTTTTGAATGCTCAGCTGCTGATGGACGCACTTGATAATATTCAGAGTGGTTTTAAGAAATACCTGTGTGTAGATTACAACCCAAGGAATCACAAAATCATTGTTTTCAGAGCTTATTGCAGTCTAATGGATGGACATTAGATTTAATTCACTTAGTTACTTGCATCAATAAACAGAAAGGTGCTTTAAAAGTTCCATGATAAATTAAATGGCACTATCTGATTTGAAATAGGTTCTGGTCTGTGACAGGTGGCACTTTTGTACAGGTGCTTTTTTTTCCTCAAAGGTTATTACAGACTTGTTGGGGGAAAGTAGAGAATAGAAGAAAAGAACATCTATTTATTTCCAATAAAAAATTGAGAGCACAGGTGTGTAATAGCTGGTTTCATTGCAACAGTATCAGCTTTGCCACATTTGTATTAGCTTAAGTAAAAATGTACCAGCTGGAAAAATTAAATCAGCGTGAATCATACATCCAAAAGGTCACTGGTCTAAAAATATAAATCCCAAGAAAAAGATACAAATGATGTATGCAAACTAAATTGCCAAGTAAAAATTAAATTCCTTCTAAACATTCTAAACTTAGGACATTAATTAATTTGAAAGTAATGTGGAAAGAGGCAAAAAGCCACCCTGTGATGTCACTTTCATTATATGGAGCAGAGCTAAGGAGATAAAAGAAGATTACGCAGAGCCCAGGAGAAGATTAAGCCTCTTTATCTTGCCGTGGGAGTGGGACAGCATATATACAAGTAGTATTTTGTGTATAGAGGAGAAGGAGGAACTCCACAAGACTTCACTTTTAATATGCACTTCTATCACCAAAGTGTACTGATGCATAACAGGAGGTATGCATGGGCATGGTAAGGATCATAAAGTCACCCCAGTTGTCAGTCAAAATTACAAAGCTAACAAGTAACACCACGTCCCTCTTCCTAATAAAGTTCTAAATATAAATTTTGAAAGGAAACAAAAATAAGCTCTGTTGGATGCCTTACTTTCTTGTCACAACCTAATGCTTAACAAGAATGGAAAAATAAAATGTAAGTATGTGGTAGGAATGAAAATAGAGTGCAAGTACTCTTGAAGATAGAACCTTATTAGTAAAACCTAGAGATGTTTTGATCCAGTGCAAACATGCAGTGTTTTGTCAGAATTGGTTTATAGGTGGGTGCATGTCAGCAGTTTAAAAAGAATACTAATTAGCCTTTCTTTTTGCTTTGGTAAAATCTCATTACAACATGGTGCACTGGCAGAAGCACCTTTGCAAAGCCTGACATGTCACTTGCTGGCCAAAGAAAGCTTGGTCATATAGTCACACAGGCAAATGATATATGCATTGTACTATATGCTTTTTCCTAGAAAATAAGGCTCGTGTTTATCACTAAAGAGCCCCATTATTCTTTTCTTAGCCATTCTACTATAGCAGAAGAGGCAGACAGGTTTGTACTGAGCTGTTGTAAAGAATATAGTTCTACTAAATTCAAGGGACTGACTGATTTGCACTGACACCTATGTCAAGACCAGAATACTTACAGGAAATTTTGATATCTTTTCTTCTGTCTACCAGCTGTCTTGGTTCTGCTTTCAAATCTCATGTTCATGCATCCATGCCTCTCTGATACCCTTTCTTGAGATCATTTAATGTTACACTGTGAAGCCACTTTCTGTGTAAAATCAAGTCTTAATAGCAAAGTTACTCATTAGTTTCTCTTCTTTCTCAGTGTCCATTTCTGCTTGAAGTTAGGTGGTATCCTTTTTCTGGGAAGTTTATTGACTTCATTATTTTACTTGTATTTATTTTACAGGTTTATTTCAAATAGAGGTACAAGGACACATAGAAGGAGGAAAGGCTACCATAAAATCTCTTTTGGGTAATAGAGATGAAGAAACTTTTTGTCATTTAGATTCTAAAGATGGATAAATTAGAACTTTGTTTCATTTACCCTGGCAGTCCTCCTCATTGCTTCATTTCCTTGACTGTGGGCAATCTAACACACTTGTAAGTTAGAGATTGGACCAGGTAGTGAATCACTGCATCAGCAAGCCAGAAGCAAAATAGAAACAGAAGGCCAAGTAGTGGATCTTTGCTAGGAAGAGGCAGGAAAGCTATGGAGTACAATAGGAAACTGAGTGGAGGAGATACAGAAGAGCCGAAACTGAATAGTACTTCCAGGTTATCAGAAGCTCCATTTAGCAGGTACTGCAGTGAAGTTGTGGTAAACATGTATATTTTATGGGCATAGTGAAAAATACGTTCAGGTTTACAAAGGTTTGAGGTAACCTGAATGTTTACTCTTCAAATTAATCTGTAGAACAAACCACTTCTTTAAAAAATAAAGAAAATTATCATAATTATTGAAAAACATATGTTTTATTGTTACTATTTGTTAATACAGCTATCGTTCCTCCTTCAAATGTTTTTTCTGATCAGTATTCTCAAACTGGCACATTTTGTTGTGGACATTGTCATGTAAAACAAACAAAACTGTTGATTTTCTAATTATTTACAGTATTTACAGCACGGTTCCTAAACCAGGCAAGACCTGTATCAATGTGATTGTTTTTCTGTTAAATCTTTTTTTTTGTTTTCATAAAAACAAGAAAATCAAGAAACACTTGATATTTTCACGTCTTCATAAAATAAAATGTCTTTCTAATACAAAGCACAGCACTGGAGGATGACTGATGATCTGCAGCATGGTAAATAATTCCAGTTTGAGCTTGTACTTTAGGACTGTGGGTCTTTGCAGTAATTTTTATAAAAAAATCTGAAACAGCTTGCACGTAAAGTTTTTGCCTAAAGTTCATGCTGGTTAAACCATCTTTCCGTCTCCAAAATAAAATTAACTCTGCAAGCTACATGATTCTTCAGCCAACAAGGACAAAAAACAGCATCAGCTGTTTCAGCTGCACTATGAGATGAAGAAACGTGAAGAAAAATCTGGTGCTTCTCTCCAAAACGTAACATTTCCGGCTGCCAAAAAACTCCCCAGTGTTTGGATCCCCACAACCACTGCCACAAATGAGAGAGGAAGCCCTTTCTGACCTCAAGGTACGATTCCTGGAAGCACCCAGTAATAATCAATTTATGCAGCTTAGGGAAGGGGACATTAACTCTTCAGATAATCAGGAGAACTTCAAAACAGGTAGATATATGTTGGACAATACTGTACAGAATCCGTGGCAAAAACCCACGCTCAAGTTATGAATAGCTTAACTACAGGCAGCAGTCAGTGCTCATCTCCACCTACTTCTGTTTTAGTAGTCTGGTGCCAGTGTGTCTCCAGAGACCCTGAGAGTCCTTTCTCTTGCCATAAACACCTCTCATGAAAGCTTTCAGGAGTGCCTTATGTTTGCGAACTGTGAAACAGCCCTGAAGCAAATCCAGTGCTTTTCAATTTTTCACTGAGGTGTTCTTTAGTTTTCCTCACTCGACACTTTATTCAGTGTCACGCTTTTTTCAAAGTCAAAGCTCCCTACTAAGTGACCTTGATTAGGACAAGAAAATCAGAAAAAGCAGGCCCCCTGAATCCCCAGTGCTTCTCCAGTAAAGATGAGTGGGAATGCGTGATGCAATAGCTGAGCATGCTTGAGTCCAAGGAGAAGCATGAAGGGTTAATGCACAACACGGCTGAAGAAAAGCAGAAGGTACAAGACAAATATTTGAAGAATGGTGAAAGCTGTATAGGGAATGTGTAACAGAACTTGCATGGGTAAGACAAATAACAAGAAGGACACATTCTGGCCTCTGCGAAAAAAATACAGGATGTGTCATAAAACACTTCACAGGCATCTTAGTGTGTCTAGTTTTTTTGGAGAGGGTGGAAGGTAAGTATTAATATTCAAGTTCATAAGCTCTAAAGTGTATTTACACACTGTCACAATTTGATATAAATTTATTTGCAAATCATGAGCTAGCTAATGAGTATGACATTTCTATTTCTATTTACAGGCTGTAACATCCCTTCCACCCTATTCATAACAGGCATTTACAAGTTAGGAAAAATCCAAGCCAGCTATGCAAACAACTAGAAAAAAGCAGCATGCTGTGCAGTTTTGACTGACTATTAAAGGCATCTTTACAGTCTTGAGCTCTTCTGATTGTGTTAGGTTATTCGAAACCAGCAGTCATTACACCTCATTTCTCTGTTAGGTTAGTTTTCACTCCACAAATATTATGGAAAACGTTAACTTATGGTAGCAGCAATAAGAATACTTACTCATTACAGTTCAGGCTAGCCATGACTCACTGCCAGGATTCGTAAGTCTGTTTAGTACGCATTCAACAGCTTTGTTGTCTCTGTTCAGAAAAAAGGCAAACGGTTCTCTGTTGCTAGTCAGTGTAAACCAAGGAAGCAAACATCTAAGATCAACACTGGCTCTTTAAATCTGCAAATGTAGGTCCCAGGGCTGTACACTATTAGGTTTGTTGGAAAATATTTTATGTTTGTGAGGCTGCAGCATCATATACTTATCCCCTCTAATGAGTGCTATTCATGAAGCATCCACATTACATAAGTCTGGGATGTTATCATAAAAGACTGTGAGGTCCCACATGGTCATGAAACAGTAAATAGTAAGCATTTTCTTGCTGTCTCCTTTGGTATAAAATACAATAATCATCAGATTAAATTAGTTACCTGTTCAAAGCAAACTCACTAATGTACTTCCATAGGAAACTCCTGCCAAAATTGTAGAACTTATCATAATTTGTTATGGATACTGAAATGTTACAGGGTTTCAAAAAACAGTGACACAAATTACTGGGAGAGGATTTAAGCAAAGAGTATGAAATAAAATATGAAAACCTCTAATTTAGGAAGTCTTGAGGCGGGGAGAGAGAGAGAGTGTTCTGCAGTGTCATAGTTTTTTGTGTAAGAGTGCAACAGACTGAGATTATCTTACTTTACTCTTTTTCTAAGGAATAAAGGCAGTAAAATAATAACTAAATTGAAGATGAGTACAGAAAGTTTGTGTTTAAAAATGTGCGGGAAAAGGTACAGCATACCTGAATCCTTAACACCTAACACAGATACAGGATACATGAGAATTCCCCCAAAACCTTTCCCCCAAGCAAACCAAAACCCAAAATACTCCAGTGCTCATTTTTCTCCCATCCCTCATTGTCTCCCAGCTGACCCCAAACAGGCTGAAATTGACTGCAGTGGCCTGCACCCTTGAAGGCTGCTGGCCTGCAGGGTCCTCCTGCAGAGTTACCAAGTCACCCAGATAAGGTTCAGTTTGGAGAGCTGGAAATGTGGTGGGGGGGGAAGAGAACAAATCGACCTTGCAACTTACTTTTAAAGTGTTTGCAGGATTATGGGACTGAATAACATAATTATGATATCCAGAGGTAAGCCTAGTTTAACCCCTGGGAGAGATCTTGGTCTCTGTAGTTTTTTTAGGGGGTCTGGAATAACCTGGAACCCCCCAAGGAAGAACATGAAGAAATGCCATCACTTGCCTGGTCTTTTTTCTCTCAGCAACTGTTGTTAAACACTCTCAGAGAAGTGTAAGACTAGTTAGACCTATTCTCTGAGCCAGGGTAGCTGTTCCTCTGTTCTTATGTACTCAGAGGAGACACAATGTGATGAGTCAAACTGTGTTATTATGCACTACACTTTTGGGCATCCTGTTATTACAAAGATGCCTATTCCAGTTGCCACAGTCTTGGCCTACTTGACTGACAATCTGATCCAATGCTGGGCTTTCCAACCCCAACCTCATTAGCCTTTGGTAACTATCTTGGTCAAACAGAGCCAAATTTTGGATTAAAAAAAAAAAAAAAAAAAAGGAAGGATGTGCATCTATATGGCTGTGAAGATACTGTGCTATGCCAGAGCAGATTGAACCCATATAACAGTGCTAAGAGAAGGATTATATGCACTGTAAACTCCCTGGCCCTTCTTGCCCCCAGTGAATCAGCATCTGGGCTGCAAGTTGTCAAATGAACAGCCTCCGTCTGTTGTCACCAAGGCCACCGTGCCAGAGGACATTTCAGCCTTTGTGAAGTTGGAGGTCAGTGATGATGTTCCTTGATTTGTACTGCAGTGTAACGTGTCACGTTCTTTAGTACTTGATTCCTCCTGCTGTATTGTGCAGCACTGATCAACAAAAGTAGTATATGCTGCCTTTTTCATGCACTGCCATCACCAGCCACCGTGCCTGGTGTCTCTATCACATCTCCATTGGCTACCTTGGGAGTAGAGACTCCAGGGAGATTTTGTCTGTGAGCAGCAGGCTCTGGTATGCTACCAATCTCTCTGGGGACCTATTCTTGACTGAGAGACTGAACAGGAAGATGAAAAGGCATCATAAAAATTCTAAACCAGAAATGCGAATGTCAAAGAATGGGCAAAACATAGCGGGCTGTGAGAAAGGGAATTGTGAGCTCCTTGTTGATATCCTGAAGTACACTTGAAATCTCCTGAGGAACTGTGCTCAGCAGAGTTTGTAAGCTCAATAGAAAATGTATAGACCATGTCTTTTGCCTAGATGGAATGTAAGGGGAGGACACATGGCACTGGCAAAGAAAGTTCAGTAAGTACATATGTGTCCTTCCAGTGAAATGTGTGCAAACTGCCCATAGTCCTGCCTGAAATTTCTGGTGTAGACATGACCTCAGCCCCCTGCAACAAGAAATCCAGGCTAGTATTTGTGCAAGCTGTGAGGCTGAATAACCAGTGAGCTGGTGAGCTGGCTCTTCATACAGTCCTGAGAACTGTGCACAAATATAGAATATAATCAAACCGCACAAGTTATAATCATGCATTCTTGCGCATGATATTCTGACTTTGTGGAGGAAGTTGCATTACCCTCTTTACTTGTGTTGGAATCTGCCTTCTCAGTAGAAGGATAGTTTTTGTCTGCCTTCAGTAGTAACATTCTGCCCATTTGACAAAAAAGTACCATGTTTGCACAACTTTTATTATGTATAATAAAAAGGCATGACACAACTTCATTATGTAGCTTTTTATGAGCATTGCTGTTTTTCAAGGAATGCTGTAGTTACAAACATAATCTCCTCCTGTGAGAAGGAAATGAGAACTGTATTCTGCATTTATTCTGTTAAGCAGCAGTTTACCAGAAGTCTTAGATGCTGCCCTGCACACATGGTACCAAGTCTTTTTATCTGGTTAAGTATGATTAAAGTGGAAAACCTTTTAATCAGCATGAATACTAAATTTAAACTAAGAGAGCACTTTGTGATCAGCAGAGATCTTATGCTTCACTCTTCTGTGATAAGAAAGATTGACATGCCTTTGCCACTAACTGACTCATGCCACTCGTGTAGCCCACAGCAATAGTTTCATGTGCTGATAATAATGAGTTGTGACAATGTATTATTAATTATTCCAACATGGTTTTTTCTTTCGGACAGATGTTGCATGTAGCATTAGCAAAGTACCAGCCAAATAAATTACTGTATTACTGTTTTCAAAGAAAGTTGTTCCATGGAATATATATTGAAAAGCAGCTTCATGTTAAGAATATAGTTTAAGTTCTATATTAGGATCAACATCACACCATAATTGTTTTGGGGTAGCTTTGGAATGTGCAAAAGGGTAACGCGTACATGGAAATGACACACTGAAAATCAAATAGTGAAAAGAGAAGATTCATATCATAGTGATATAAAAACATACCAGACAAATGACTTAGTTTTTATTACACAAGGCTATAGATGAAGTAAAAATAATAAAGACACGAATTTGAGAAAGTGCAGCAACAGTTAGAGCAGGCAGTGAATGGACTTCAGCCTGCTGGTGTATGACTGAACAACTTTAATCAACAACCCATCTCCTTTGGCATGTAGAACTGAAATTTCTCTTGAAAAAAAAAAATTAAAAAATCAGCAAGGCTATTTAGGGCATTTCGTGTAAAATGATGGCTTTACATTTTCCTACTCAATGAAACATATTGGATCTGAAGATAATATTGGCTTTTTCTTACTACAGCTCCTTTAGAGTGGTGCTGGGAGCTGGTTTTCCTGACTGAACAAATATTCTCTTGAAATTCAGAAGCCACTGACTCAATTATGCTTTCAGCATTCCTTCTTATCAAGTTAAAAAATGTGTGGCTGTGCTGGCTAGGTAAAAGAGGAATGGCAGGAGAGAGCATTTTCCTTTTATGTAAGCTACAACATCAGGTAATACCCTCCCCAGCATATTCAGTGTTGCCTTATGGGTAGGTAATGTTACATCTCTGAAGAAGAATAAAACAATTCAAATTAATACAGCAGAGAACAAATTGTATTCTGTTTTAAAACACATTCCCTCAACTATTCTTCTGTAAACTTAGGTTTTAGGTGTAAATTTAGCTGGGTATCAGTCTTGGGTTATCTGCAAATGCACAAAATTTTAGTCCTACTTTATCCAACCAATAATTTTGGTAGCATTACTGCTGTTTTTCACAGCTGCTCTATGTTGATTACTGTACTTTCAAGGTTTTCTTTTGCTGTCCTGTGCAATAACACATGGAATTACAGTCTCACAGAAAGCATTTAGTAAAGAAAGATGCTATAACCATAAATCCCAGCAATCCAATTTCTGCACAGATGGATATCTAGATTTGTATATCTTCTTTAGACCCAGGATCAGCTCTTCCCTGAGATGCTATTCATGACAAGACAGCTAATACATGAATAATAGATTCAAAATAATAGTATAAATAACCTTCTTAGCCAACCAGACATAAAAACAAATGCAAAAACTAGATGGAATGTTGCTGATTAAAACTAGTTTTCTAAATCCTTTTAGATATCCTTTAAATGCATGAGCTATTTGAAAGATGCTTTTCTGAAGAGAAAAAGACATGCTTTTCTGAAAGAACTGCATGAGTTTGTAAGTTAACCATTACATTCAGATGGAAACAAAGAGATACTTCTTTGTTATTTTCTTCTCATTTGCCTACTTTGCTTCATAAGCTTTTAGAGAAGCACAGCAAATCCTGTCAGTAGGGAAATTAACATTGGACACTGCTAATCCTAACAATGCAGCAATGCTGTATTGTTCCCTGCTACAGTTATTGGTGTTTAAAGTCTGTCCTAAAGATTTGTACATCAAACACTGGTTTACATATAATCTAGCAGTTTACTTGTGGTACTCAAGCTTATGCCTTACAGTAACTGTGGAGTTCCTTAGATAATTGCAGTTTGATCAAGGGAAAATTCTGAGGTTTTGAAATTTTGGGGGACACTTCATTTGGAAGTCATGGAGGAAGAGGAGAGAGCCCGGTTCAATGTAATCAAGAGATGGTGGGTAGGCCAGTCACATGAGAAATGAGACAGTCTCAAATCGCTCCTCTGCTTGACACAGATAATTTGAACTTCATAGGAACATACCTGATTACTTTGAGCAACTGGCACATGCTCTCATCAAAATTTGAATCTGTATGTGAGCAAGCATACAAGTGAAATTTCCCTCATTCCAATAGACTTTCATAAAATCCTTTCATATTGGTGACACAGATCTTTTCTGAGTTTTGTTTGCGGTTTTTGTTTGTTTGTTTTGGATTTGTATGGTGGTAGTTGTTTTCTCAAAATAATGATTCTATTGAAAATTTTAACTGCTTGGTGTAGATTGTAGGAATCTTTGATACTGGCTTTGAAAATAGCATTTTTAGTAAAGGAAAACCCTTAGCTTATTTAAGAGATAGGTAATGTCTCCTGGCTTGACTTTTCTCTTTGAAGCTTTTAGCTTTACAGCATTAGCCAAAATGAATCAGGTTATTTCTCACAGCTCTGTACCTCTTCATAAAGGTCAGTGTTTAGTTATTGAAAATGCTGGAAAGAAGAGACATGTGACATTTTATGTTATTGATCTGTTTATAATATCTCATAGTGGCCTCCAGCACTTTAATTTCCTTACTAGCCCACTTTTAGTGCTGCTGTCAAGGTGGGAAATAATGCTTTACATCTTCCCTCAATTTCTCTGTCCTTAACTTCTGCCTGCATTTCACCACTCGACAAAGTCTTTTTATCTTTGAATTTGACCTTTCTGTATCCAAGACAGTAGTTAGTTAACCTGTGACCCTTATAACATCAGCCCTTGAAGAATTTATCACCATGTGTTATTATCAAGTACACACTTTCTCTAGAGAGATGAGATGCTGAAAGTAGCCTAAAAATTAAATACTCCTTGCTTTGAAGGTTAATTTGACTAGGAGTGCATGTGTGTAGGAGTAGTATGCTTGTAAGCTTATAGTAAGTAGGTTTTCAAATTACGTAAGTGACAGGCTGATTTCAGAGTTACAACATTTTGTCTTGATGACCAACAATGGAAATGAATATGTGATAATAAAGTTTTTGTAAATATACTGCCACACTTAATGCTAATGGAGCAAATCTGTAACAATGGATCTAATCCATACCTCCCCTGGCACAGCTTGTACTCATTTAACCTAGTCCTGTTGCTTGCTATCAAGGAGAAGAGGCTGCCCCCTCCTTACTCCAACTTTCCTTCAGGTAGTTGTAGAGAGCAATAAGGTCTTCCCTCAGACACCCCTTTCCTAGGTTGAACCACTGAATTCTTACTTAGCCTACGTACAGAATGCTAGGTAAAACTCTTCTAAAAGAGCAAAGGTAATGGAGGATACACATCAGCTTTTGCTACTTTTGGATAGAAGTACAGCAGTAGACTGTGAAGAAAGGTCAAAACTGACAGAAATATAGGGAACATAAATGGCAGCTTTTGTACAGTCCAGTGCCTGTTTTGCTTGGATGGAGTATAATAAACAAAAATAAGAGAATAAATGGTGCACAAAGAATGAATGTGCACAAAGATTAAATGGTGCACAAGAAAACAAGAGTGCAACAGAACATGGTTTGATGTTGGGTAAAAGTTGAGGGAAAATGAGAGATCATTATATTTGTATCTGGGCCTTCTAGGTTTTATTTGCATATTTATTTTCTAATACAGCTTGCTCCAGCATCCTTTGAAAACACAGTGTGTTTGTTTCTTTGCATCTCTGGGCCACACTATATGAAAAGGTTAAGTTAGGTTTCTTCTGTAATTGTGGTTTATAACAAAAGAAAAAGTCAATGAAAAATCCTCTTGCATCAATGCATTGTCTGCAACCAGAATAGACTTGGGTGTCCGTGTTGCACTGAATGAAGAGGTACAAAATTATTTTAGCCCTCCTCTTCCACTACCAACTATCTCAACATCAATTTAAAATAGATCCTTTGTCACCATTATGAAATATTATTTTAGTGAAGAACACTGGTATGTGGAGCTAGGATGAAGGGTAATGGTTTTAAACTGGAGCAGGGTAGATTTAGGTTGGTTTACATTAAGAGTGGTGGAATACTGGAACAGGTTGCCCAGGGATGTTGTTGAGGTCCCATCTCTGAGACATTCAAGAGCAGGCTTGATGTGGTCCTGGGCAGCCTGATCTAGTTGAAGGTGTCCTTGCTGACTGCAGGGGGCTTGGGCAAAATGACCCTGAGGGTCCCTTCAAGCTCGGTGCATTCTGTGAATGTGTAAATCTGTATTGCATTGAAAACTCACACTTTTTATTCTGCATTTTTTTCCCATGGGGTAGAATAGAACAAAAGAATGATCCTTGATCCTTAGATGGAATCTAGAGACTTAAAGTTTCTGGCTAGAATGGTGCTACACATGGTATGCATAAATAGACACTTTTCCTATCTGCAAGTTTCAAAATTGCTTACAGTGAACACTCTTTAGAGAGCATATGAGAGGACATTTTTGGATTAAGATTCCAAGTTAACATGCAGAACATTTTGTCATGTGAAGCTAAATAATCCAACAAAATCACAGTTCTCTTCCACACCTCCCAACAGAAAAGTAGGCACAATTTGCAGACTTCATCAAGTATTTTGTATCTATATTTGGCTTTTAAAAACTGATCCAGCTATGCCTTCCCAGACATAATGACAAACAGAAAACTAAGTCTGGAGAGGTTCACACTGTGTACAACCTTTGACATGCATTTATCATTTCTGTTCATTTTTTATTGCATGCCTTTTTTTCTATTGTAATTTCAATTAAAATTGGCTGCTTATCATATGGGTATAGTATATGAAAGCAATCAAGAAAGGATTTCCTTTCCTGTAGAAAGGAAAATAATGTCGTATATAGTCTGTGTTCTCCATTTGCTTTGATTAGACACCAGAGATTCTGATGTACATTTTCAAAGCTAGCAAGATGCTATCCTAAATGGCATTAAAGTGATGGCACCAGCGGTCAGTGAGGAAAGAGAAGAAATAGGCAGAAAATATTTCAAAGAGAAGCAGAAAAAAGGGCTTTATTTTTTTTTTTAATGTGAGTCTTAGAGAAGTTTTATGCTTCTCAGATGAGAGAGAACTAAAGCAGTTTGTTCTAGCAAATCCCTTTTTGAAGTTGTGGTCTGGATAATGAGATATGCCTTCTAAGAAGTAATTAATATCTTTTATTAACATTACGGCTCATAACAAGACAGTAATTTTGTTTGAAATTCTCTGCCAGAAGATAAATTAGCATGATTGAATTGGGAAATGTGAAAGCCATCATTCACATGCTTTATTCAAGTAATTATTTAAATTATGAAAAGGCAAAAGAGGAGTGACTTACATTTTAATAGATCACAGAATAGTCACATGTCAGAAAAGTATGCAAAACTTGAAAAGAAATGCCTGTGACTTAACAATTTGGAGTTCATCTTTCCCTAAATAAAACCCTATATATAATCTGTAGGATACTAGTGACATAGACTAATAAGTACTGGCAAAAGGTGGTAAAAAATTCCAACTCTTCTTATATTTTCTGTTTTCCTGAAAAACTTCAGACTATTTTTAATAGAGATGATTGAAAGTCATCACTGAATTTAATTTTGAAAGCTTTTCTGATTTAGAGTGCAAAGTATCTAAACAGCAAACCTCACATGTTGTTAAAATTTATGAACTTCTATTTCAGAAACTGGGAAATTAAACTGAGTTTGGAATTCCAAAGTTTATGGCTTGCTATATCCCAGCAGACTGATTTATATTTCACTTTTGGTTTGCTGAAATACTCTTCTAAGATCTCTTGAAGTGCTTGGTAAAAGAAAATTCTAAACGGAAACTAAAATGGCAATTAAAATCAGGAATATGGAAATATGGAAAACTCAGGAAATTGTATTACTGGGGTTTTACAGAGTTAAGTCTGGTTTAGACATATAATTTTTCTGTGCAGTTTGGTATCATATATAAAAAAGAGTGGGACTTCAAGAGAAGTGTGGCCAGCAGGGCAAGGGAGGGGATTCTGCCCCTTTACTCCGCTCTTGTCAGACCCCACCTGGAGTACTGTGTGCAGTTCTGGAGCCCTCAGCACAGGAAGGACAGGGAAGTGTTGGAGCAGGTCCAGAGAAGGACCACGAAGATGCTCAGAGGGCTGGAGCAGCTCTCCTATGAGGACAGGCTGAGAGAGTTGGGGCTCTTCAGCCTGGAGAAGGCTTCGAGGGGACCTGATAGTAACCTTCCAGTATCTGAAGGGGGCCTACAGGAAGGCTGAGGAGTGATTATTTACAAGGTCTTGCAACGACAGGACAAGGGACAATGGGTTTAAACTGGCAGAGGGGAGATTTAAACTGGGTGTTAGGTGGAAGTTCTTTCCAGTGAGGGTGGTGAGTCACTGGAACAGGTTGGCCAGGGTGGTTGTGGCTGCTCCCTCCCTGGAGGGGGTCAAGGCCAGGTTGGATGAGGCCTTGAGTGAGCTGTACTAGTGTGAAGTGTCCCTGCCTATGGCAGGGGGTTGGAACTAGATGATCCTTAAAGTCCCTTCCAACCTTACCATTCTATGATTCTATGATTCTCCTAAAGCTTTAATGTCCTGAAGAATTTCCTACAAATACGTCTTTTTGATTTAAAAGAAAAAAAAGGTTTTCTTTCCTCTTGCAATAAGTAAAAAAACCCCAAAACTTACAAAAATAAATGCAAGTAAGTAAATATTCCTCTTGCAATAAGTAAAAAACAAAACAAAACAAAACTTGCAAGAATCAGTGCAAGTAAGTTTCCTTGCGGTTAAAATACTTTCTTGTAGCGGAGTCAAAAATCCATATTTAAAGTAGATTGAACAGTATGATGAATTTGTCATATTTTTATTTGCTCCACATGGACAGTTTTACAATACTAACCCTGGCAATGTACACAAGAAATCAGTTTCAGGACCAAGAGGGATGTGAGTGTTGTGAAATCTTTCCTAATCCTTGCAAGTGTATGGCATGATGTGGGATTGCCTTTATCCTTATCTTGTTTCACATAGATAATAATTTTACAGTTGCTAGAGCAGTATTTAGTTCATTTAAAAATTCGTTCAAGAATAAGAATAGCAATTTTATATAATAACAATCTCTTTTAAAGATTGAGTGATATATTATAAATTTAGTGCTTTCAGATGTACACTGCGTTTGAAAATATTGTGAGCATTTAATGGAGTTCAGACTTGGTCCCCAGCTAAGGTTTCCAAACAAAAGACAGGAACAGAATGTGAAGCTGAGAAATCATTCTTGCTCATACCCTCTGAAGTGGAATTATGGTCAAAGAAAGGTGTGTGAGATGTGAGCCTCAAACAAATCCCAGAGTCTCATCCATCCCCATGGCCGGGCCTTTCTGGGCAATGTACCAGAGTTAGGTGGAGCATCTCTTTACTTCTCCTTTTCTCCCAAAGGACTCTTGCTGGATGGCATTCTTCCCCTTGGCTACCCTTCTGGTACCTAAAATCCATCTATAGATTCAGCTGAACAATCAACTCCTGCCTTCTGTGCTATTGTTTTAAAGGATGATGCTGGTTAAGCTTAACAGCTGGCTCCAAACAAGTCTATTTATGTGGTTCATCTGATGTGCTTCTTTTTGGCAGACATCTCAAACATATGGACAAGATTAACTACAGCAATATTTTTTATAAATTTTGGAACTTAAGAAGCTATTTGATCTTTGAATACATAAATAAGCACAATGAATGTAGGCATCATAAGAATATTACAGAACCAGTGTCTGTAAAGTTGATAAAGAAGCACATTTGGGGATGAGGTTCTTTGCAGCCAGAGACAACCCTACTTGCTGCAACAGTCTGCAGTGCTAAAATACTATTGTTCAATGATGCACTTTGAGATATAGGGCTTTATACTCTCTTATGTGTATAAGGTTGTGTAACAACAGATGGTCTGCTCACTGGGTTTCAAGAACCCTCTCTGTTGCAAAAAACCTTGAAATCTATGTTAAAGCAAACTTACAGAACAGAGTTATAGAATATAAAAAAAAATAAAAATCGGTCCTCAGTAATAGGTGACCTGATCTAGTTGAGGACATCCCTGCTCACTGCAGAGGGGCTGGACTAGGTAGTCTTCAGAGGTCCCTTCCAACCCAGGTGATTCTATAATTCTACGAATATGTTTGCTACTGTGCCAACTAAAGGGAAAACTAACAATGTATGTAACAGTAAAAAGGAAGGCACTGTTGGACTATATATGTAGATGTACCTTTATCTATACGTGGCTCTTTATTGAGCAAAGTGCTGTTGTTACTATTGTTACTACTACTGCCATTACTATCAGCAAGTTGTTTGGTTTTGATTTTGTTTGGTTTTTTTCCCAGGGTTGGTTGTTTGTCCAGGAGTAATGTTAATCATGAATACTAAAAACTTCATCTGAGATAAAGGTACAAATTGGATGCTGTAAGTGATCAGCAAGAAGTAAAAGTTATTCCTTTACTAACACAGTGGGAGAGGAAAGGATCATGAGAATAAGGTATGTGGGTGATTGGCCTGAAACACACTTCACATTTTGAGAATACTAGCCCCTTCTTTTGTTGAACATAATAAGATTGCAGTAGAAGCTACACCAAAGCCCAGAGTCTTTTGTAGAGAAAATAGAAGACAGAAGATATGGCCACAATAAAAACGTCATTTGACAGCAGACTGTATTTCTCATGGCCTTACCTTAGTAGGAAGCACAATTCCATGTGCTAGCAGTACATAAAACAATACAACTAGCAAGGAATACTCTAAGGAGTCTGAACCTTTTAAATGTCATATTCCACTACATAGAAAAGGAAAAAATTATTTAATCAAACCAGTGACAGACTGAGAAGAGAGAGAATTTCTAATATTTCTGATTCTGGGGTTTGTTGATGCTGAAACAAGGAAAATGTACTGGATGTCACAGGTAGAAATTGTTTAGAAAACGCATTTTTCCTTAACTGGTTGTGCTGGTTTGAGGCTAATTGGAATATTTTAATAGCGAAAATTACACGATAGGCTGTGAAAGGAAAACATGGTGATGTCTACTTCACTCATAGGCTTGCTGAAATGTTTGTGAAAAATCAAACATTAGATAAGTGAGTCTCAGTCTGTCTCTCTCTGGGGGCACAGCGTCTCGGGCAGTCTGGATTTTGACTCCTCTTTGCCAATTAATTTTCACTAACTACTTTCCTTCTAACCCCCCTGACCGATCCTCCAAACTCACCTTGCGCGTAAGGCAAAACTTGGGGTAAGGTATAGGGGTGGGGAGAAGGTGGAAGGGTGGTTGGGAACCCCTCTTGGGTTCTCTGACTTCTGGGAGGGGAGTTGTGTTTCTGTATTACCTTTAAATTGTATATTTCTGTAAATATTCCTGTATATAATGTATATATCTGCTTGTACATTGTGCTGAGCTGTAAATAGAGCTTCAGTCCTTAACTTCCAGCCAGCTGAGTTCTAGTCTGGGTCATTTTACAAAGTGTGGGGGGCAGGGAACTCCCAAACCATCACACTGGTGAATTTGCCAAAAACTCTCCCCCCCAGGCTGGAGGCATACAGATTAATTTTCTACTCACAGTAATACCTAACCCTAATCTAATCACTAGGGAATTTCAGGGTCCAATGCATCACCTGTCACTTAGTTGCTTAGTTAGCATTGGCATTTTGGGATTTTCATGTTTCATAAATCTGTTTGCAGTTCTCAGGTTTGTGTTTATATAGATCAGTGAAAGAATTTGAATTCTCACAGGTCTCAAACTTCAAATATGTTTTCAAAAGCTTCTTTATTACTTTCTAAGCTTTGCTCGGGTAAACAGTTGCACAACTGCTACTAGATGCTTAATTAAAATGAGGGAAAGGATGTTTAAGAAATCGTTCAAACATGTAATTGTATGTATAGTTTGAGTATAGCACCAAAGTTTCAGGATGACTTTACTCTAAATTTTATGTTTAAAAATATGTTAAAACTTTATATGGAAGAATAAGATTAAACAGAAAACTTATCTTCAGTCTCATGCTTTTAATCCATTCATCCGTCTGAATGATAATCATAGAATCAAAGAATCATAGAATGGTAAGGTTGGAAGGGATCTCAAGGATCATCTAGTTCCAACTCCCTGCCATAGGCAGGGACACCTCCCACTAGTACAGCTCACTCAAGGCCTCATCCAATCTGGCCTTGAACACCTCCAGGGAGGGAGCAGCCACAACCTCCCTGGGCAACCTGTTCCAGTGCCTCACCACCCTCACTGGAAAGAACTTCCTCCTAACATCCAGTCTAAATCTCCCCTCTACAAGTTTAAACCCATTGCCCCTTGTCCTGTCATTGCAAGACCTTCTAAACAGTCCCTCCCCAGCCTTCCTGTAGGCCCCCTTCAGATACTGGAAGGCTACTATCAGGTCCCCTCGAAGCCCTCTCTTCTCCAGGCTGAAGAGCCCCAACTGTCTCAGCCTGTCCTCATAGGAGAGCTGCTCCAGCCCTCTGATCATCTTTGTGGCCCTCCTCTGGACCCGCTCCAACACTTCCATGTCCTTCCTGTGCTGAGGGCTCCAGAACTGCACACAGTACTCCAGGTGGGGTCTGACAAGAGCAGAGTAAAGGGGCAGAATCCCCTCCCTTGCCCTGCTGGCCACGCTTCTCTTGATGCAGCCCAGGACTCAGTTGGCTGTCTGGGCTGCATGCACACACTGCATAAAAAGCCATGCTGAGTTCATAACTGACTAACCTAAGTACTTTCTGTAAATGCTATAGGAAAATAAAATCTCCTTTTCTTCTACCAAAAATTTGGCAGTGCAGGTAAGAATCCAAACAAGATGGACCTAGTAAAGTTAATAGTTCAGGAATGCAGTGAATTCATTGGGTGCTTGTGTTTCATTCTCAAATCCTGGCATGTCTCCTAATTACAAAACGTGGTTCAGATCCTCAGATTATGTCAACTGGAATAAGTCTGTCCTTTGTTAATTTATAGAAAGCTGAAGATTTATCCTAGGGATGTGTCTTCATTGTGCCAGGCAGAACTGTTTAGGTTGGGAAGCAGCACAGTCATATAGTCATATTATATTAATGGGGTTTTTTGCACCAGCTAACACATCTTGCATTTCAGCAGAGCTGCTTAGCTTAGACCCCTGACCTTCCAAGTCTGGGTTGTCTTTCAATGACACTGCAAGTTGTCCCATACATGTAATGAATATTTTCATAGTGTTCTGCCATGGTCAGGAAGAAATGTTAGATCTACGTAACAAAACTTGTGCAAGTCCTTTGCATTACCAGGGAAGACTTGATTAAAGATACAGAATTTAAGCTGTGCTTGAATGTTATTTTTGTGCTGCTCAGTGAAACAGAACTTATGGAGTAACTCTTCCACTTAGGAATTTCACTCACTGATCTGGACTACATGTAACCTGCCAAAGGAATAGGAGAAATGATATTTTTTTATTTGAATGAGGGTGGCTTCCCTTAAAAATTAACTTTCCATTCCATCTACCAGAGATATCATTAGTTTGTTAGCTAGACAGATGTTAAATCAATTAACTGTGTACAGACACAGATTTTTTTTCTTATACAAACAAACAGATTATTTTTCTTATACAAACAAACAGTTTTTTAGTATGCCAAAAAAAGTTTTAAGTTTTTTCAAAAAAAAACCCCTCTTTTCAAGTGAAAAGGGGAGGAAGCTGATAGGCAACTACCCTCAGAACAAATAAGCTGCTCCAACAATGTTTTGGGGTGACACTTCTTTAAAAATGTGAATAAAAGCAGCAAGAGGGAATGTTATCTAACTTTGTAACAGAAAAGAGAACAAAAAGGACTGAGGAGTAATCAGTAACTTTTTGTATATGTATATATGCATGTGTACACGTTTAATTTATTTTCTTAAAAGAGTATTTGCATTTT
The DNA here is from genome assembly GCA_013396675.1 of Eubucco bourcierii. Lineage (NCBI taxonomy): Eukaryota > Metazoa > Chordata > Aves > Piciformes > Ramphastidae > Eubucco > Eubucco bourcierii. Next base: position 414,549 of record VWZE01006812.1, on the reverse strand, counting down.
GCTGACAAGTGCCACCAAGATGATCCAAGGTAGCTTTGGCAGAGACAACTTGGGGATTAGCACTGTCAAATATATGTGGAGTACTACATCAGTCACACTTTCTATCTATTGAAAGTGAAGATGCCAGTTCAGATGAAAAACAGAGTATGTTTTAGCACCTTCCCTCTTTAACTACCTCAGAATAGAGCTCCTAACATAACCAGCAGCCTCACGAACAAAGTTACTGTTTCTCAGTTTACTACTGCAGGCTGTGCACTACCGGGACAGGCCACAACAGACAATCTTACCTGAACCGAACTAGCTGTAATACCAGAGCAGGGAGCATGGTATATGAAGGGAGCCCACCAGAGACTCTCTGAATTTGCTTGAGGCTAAAAACAAGGTTGTGCAGACTACACCTATGCTAGTAATAAGAGCAAACTATGCCTGTGTGCTGGCCCCAAGGGCAAGTGTCACAGCATAGTTCACATCTGCACAGCCACATTCTCTTCATTTCCCAAAACAGTGAGGTCTGAACTGTAATACCAGCTGGGAACCGTCACTGACCTTTGCTATCCACAGCTTAGGAGAGTGCTAACTGGCATTGGCTGCAATTGGGTGAGGAAACATGACGATGATGAGAGCATACTAAAAAACCACTTACCAGTGTTCTGGTCACAGAATCACAGAACCACAAAATGCTGTGGGTTGGAGGAGACCTCCAGAGATCATCAAGTCCAACTCTCCTGCAGCACAATACTACTTAGGGCAGGTCACACAGGCACATCTCCTGATGGGTTGTAGAGAAGGAGATTCCACAACCTCTCTGGGTAGCCTGTTTCAGTGCTCCATTACCCTCACAGTAAAGAAGTTCTTTCTCACATCAAGGTGGAATTTCCTGTGATTGAGTCTGTGTCCATTGCTCCTCATCCTGTCTTTGGGTATCACAGAAAAGAAACTGGCTTCATCTTCCTGACACCTGGTCCATAGCCTGTGAACCCATCTCCACTAAGTACCATCTATACAGGTGGTCATGCATTCTAGTACCAAAATGAACTAAACTAAAGCTGCCTTATATGTGATTCACCCAATCTTTCCTAATAGGTACAAGCCTAGAGTATAACCAAAAAACTAGCTGAGATTAAAATGGTATTCACATAATTGCATCCCAGCTGTAAACAATGAAATATCAGGTTTTGCACTTCTCTGTCCTGCTGTGTTTGTTATACAGGAAGGGAAGTCTAAATCATTTCTCTCTGTTTATGAATTCCCAGTGTGCATTAACATTCAGTGCAATAAACTGGAAAATGCCAAGTGCTATTTTAAAGATTCTTTTTCCAGACACACTGTGCCTCATATTTGGTCCTTTCTCTTGCACGCTCTGTAGACACAAAAAGAACGGTAAAGCCAACAGTATGAATAATGTACTTAATTCAAAATGATTTTGTTAGCTTTTGCAAGTGGATTTCTAAAATGTTATTATATTTTAGGTTCTTCAGTTTAGGGTAAGTGTCTTGATTTTTAGGGAATGTTTTCTCTAGGGGCACAAAAGAATGGCAACAGGCAATGTTTTTAGTTTCTTGGATCTGTAGAAAAGCAAAAAATTATTTATAGATATTTATAAAAGGATCTGATTCATTCTCCAAAAATCAATTATATAGTACAAATAATAGCATGTTCTTTACCTGTATCACTGAGAACAGTTGTGCTAGTTAAATGGTAACAGATTAGAGTTCATGCTAAAAATACCTTAGAACCCAGAGATAAACAGAGATTTGGATATGGTGACTAGTAATGTGACAACAGTGGGTGGACATTTAGTGGGAAGAATGTAGAAGAAAGGAAGTTAAATGCCACCAATTCTTTGGAGCTGAGAACCTAATTAGGAAAAAAACCCTGGCAATTATCCTTAGGGTCTCTTTGGGTGCAGACAATCACTCCCAGCAACAAATTTCCACACTCAAGTGTTTGCTATGGGTAGGGGTGGCAACTGCAATAGTTACTACAACTTTCGAGGTAGGTAGGGACAGTGCTCCAGGTGAACAGAAATCATGACATCCAGGTGCTAATGGATGATGTTTTTACATATAGTATTAAAACTCTAGTTGAGGGGAACAAACTCTAGTTGAGGGGACTTGCACATCTTTCCTGATTCTGTTAACCAAGTTATATGCAATTCCATTTGCTAGTTTCTTTTCACAGCTGTGCTGCCAAATTCTCCTGCTATGGTAACACCTACCTGAGGAAATGTAGTGCAATCAGTGCAGTTTCTCAGACTTGACAGAAGGGCAATTGAATCAGTCTAAAATATCTCAAAAATAACATGACAGAGTCAAAGAAAAGCAAAATCTCAGAAACCTCCACTGCTGTTTTCTAGAGACAGCTGATGGCAAAGCTGAGGAGAAGTTCTTAATCTAATAACATAGGTTAATTTACTCTACCAGTCCTCTGCTGTCTTTACTTCTGTACTACTGACATAGTCAATATTTGGAAGAGGGACAGATAAGAGTTTGGATACTCACACTGTGTGAGTTTTGTCTCATCAGAATGACTTAATAAAGCATTGAGTAATTTTACTGTCTGTATATTACCAAATACTTTGCAGAATCTAAAGTATCACACAGAGAGGCATATATATGTATGAACTGCCACTCAAGATATGCATGGACCAGTAGGCTTTTCTCTTTTATCATGAAGGATTATATCCCAAGGGCACAAATAGACAAGGTAAGTGCAAATTGTTTCTGAAGTACTAGAGCAATTTTATGTGGTTACAGCTAGTGGTAGAACCCAATGTCCACTAAAATGAGGGAGAAGCACATGAAACAGAGATACCTGACACCAAGCCACAGATATGCGTATATTGTAGTCTAATTTATCATGTTTAGCACAAACATTAATTTTCCATGTTAGCAGCATTGGTTAATTAGTAGGCAAGTCCCAAAGACTTATTAACTTTACAGCACCACAAGTGACAAAAACCTTTGAAAATATGCTGCAATACTTTTCCCTAATGCAAGGAAATCCTTGAGAACAGCTGACCCAGATATGTAAGCTAATTTGAGTATGTCACCAATATACTGGTCTATATAGGTATGCCAGAAGCCAAACACCCTTGAAGGCTTTTAATTTAGAGTGATTGAAGTGTGTCCAGTGCAAACCTCCAGGGAGGTGGTGGAGTCACCATCCCTGGAGGTGTTCAAGGCAGGTTTGGACGTGGCACTTGGTGCCATGGTCTAGTCTTGAGGTCTGTGGTAATCATAGAATCATAAAATGGTAAGGTTGGAATGGACCTCAAGGATCATCTAGTTCCAACCCCCTGCCATAGGCAGGGACACCTCCCACTAGTACAGCTCACTCAAGGCCTCCTCCAACCTGGCCTTGAACACCTCCAGGGAGGGAGCAACCACAACCTCCCTGGGCAACCTGTTCCAGTGCCTCACCACCCTCACTGGAAAGAACTTCCTCCTAACATCCAGTCTAAATCTCCCCTCTGCCAGTTTAAACCCATTGCCCCTTGTCCTGTCATTGCAAGACCTTCTAAACAGTCCCTCCCCAGCCTTCCTGTAGATCCCCTTCAGATACTGGAAGGCTACTATCAGGTCTCCTGGAAGCCTTTTCTTCTCCAGGCTGAAGAGCCCCAACTCTCTCAGCATGTCCTCATAGGAGAACTGCTCCAGCCCCTTGATCATCTTTGTGGGGCTGGAGCCACGGGGTAATGAACCCATGAGTAATGGGTTGGACTTGATGATCTTTGAGGTCTCTTCCAACCTTGGTGATACTGTGATACTCCCTAAAGTACACTGAAACTGAAAAACCAGCAGTAGTGTATGGGAAAACATGAACTTCTGATGAATAAAGGATAGAATTATCTAAAGGACCTAGGTCAATCTGAACTTTAAGTTATAGTTAAAATGCTGATTGTTTGCCATAATAGGGCAGCTGTGCCAAGGAAAAATATGACTGTAAGAACAAATCTGATATGTGCAATAGTCACTTAAAAGTGGATTAAGAGTGCATATGTAATGCAAAGTTACGAAAGTTATGTTTAATAACAAAATTATCCTTGTGAAATTCACAGGCTATCCAAACACACTGTGCTCAAAAAATATGGATGTCAAAGAACTTAAAGGATAAAACACTGCATTATCTATGATATGAGGGGGGAAAAAAAAGTAGTCCTTCTTACTCTTTTTCTCTTAGAGACACAGATATTGAAAATGCCCTCCCAGTAAAAACAACAACAAAAAGAAAAAAATAAAATAATGATGACGTATAAAATGTATCTAAATTTTTGCCAGACTTATCAACAGAACTGCCTGTAGATACCATCACTAAAGACAGACATGTTTCCCTACTACAGGAAATTACTATAAAATTATTATGAAGGTATCAACAATGCATAGGGCATCCATCACTCATCACTTGACTGCAGCAGTTGTTAAAAATGTCAACAAATCAGTGAAAAGAATGATTTATGCGCTAGAGTGGAATCTAATTTTGTACCCTGTCTGGGTAGTAACAGGCAGAATTCAGTAAGCCTCTATTACAAGGTCACACTTGAATTCTAAATTCACTGCCAATGTACTTCTCTTATCCTTGATGAAGCAAAGAGGAAACTTTAATGTGTAGTGAAAGCCAAAAACATTCCTAGGACATCAACGGAAACTAAATGAGGGGATTTGTTACAGTTGGAGTTCTGTGAAACAATAGGTTAAACCACTGTCAGTTAACACAACATTCTCAGCACTGGGAAAATAATGGTACTTGCAGGTAAGTAGTGCAGGAGAGCAAATAGGCAATAAAGCACAGAGGACAACCAATTCATCTGCAGGAGTACAAGAAGATAACCAGTCTTTACTAAAGAAGGCAGAATGTTGGTGAGTCTTTACAGGCTAGCATGTTAAATATAATTTTCTGTCAGTATAGAGTTTCTTCTAAAGCAGTTATTGTAAGCTGTAAATTACTTAACTGTGTTGTAATTATTGTAAGCTCTTCTCATTCACAGATAAAGAATTCATATTGACATTTCATGCTCTTTTCCTCTCTCATCCTGCTTCTTCTAATGATATCAGCTTATCTCACCTTGTTTGCTCCAAGACAACTCAAATACATTTGCCTTTCAGTCTGGCTTTTAGAGCTTTCCTAGATCATTCTACTACAAATAAACTGTATTTTTAAAATCCAAAACTGCATTAAAATCTCTCCGTGTCAATGTGGTGGACTGGTCCTGGCCAAGCATCAGCTATTTGCTCACTCTCTGCTGTGCAACAGAAGGAGTGATAAAACAGGGATAACAGGGGTGAAAAACCTCTTGGGCCAAAGCAACCACAGGCAACTCACTTACCAAGTGGTTATTGATTTTGTAATGGAGTACTACAACAACAACAACAACAACAACAAAAGGCAAGCATTTAAAAAAGCTAGCCTCCCCTTCTCCCAAGCTCAACATCAGTCTAGACTCCTCCTTATCACCACAGGCTATGCTCCATCCCTTTCAGAGAAACAGCAAGCAGCACAGAGTGTTGTGGTTAAAGCAGTAGTTGTTTTCTCTGCAGCTTTTCCCTTTGCATGCTTTTCCTGTGCTCTACTATGAGTCCTCAGCAGACTGCAATCCCTTTGGTGATGTGCCTGCTCCACAACAGGACAACTTCTTCTCCTATAGATGTGGCGTCACCTCTGTGGTTTCTCATTCTTTCATTATTATTTTCTTCTTTTTTTTCCTTTTTTTTTCTTTTTCTTTTTTTTTTCCCTCCTTTCATTGCTTTCTCATTCTCTCCTCTGTTCCTTCTCTCATTTGTATTTTCCAGTCTTAACTATGTTTTTACAGGGATGCCACCAACTTGACTGATGGGCTCTGCTGTGTCCTCTGGTGGGTCTGTTGCAGAGCTCTGGTATGGAACCTAAATTCTATATTGGCAAAATTTGAGGATGAGAGGTTTCAAGCTCACATATTCTGGTGTGTGGCACCAGTCAGGTCAGTAAATGTTGAACAGAAAAAAATTTAGGTCTGTTTTCTGGGACAAAAATCTGTTAGAAGCCCAGGAAGCTCTATAGCACTCAAAAGACCCTAGCCAAATCTTTCCGAATAGAATACAATCATAGAATGGTTTAGGTTGGAAGGAACTTCAAAGTTCATCTAGTTCCAATCCCCCACGATAGGCAGGGACACCTCCCACTGGAACAGGTCAGTCAATGCCTCATTCAGTCTAGCCTTGAACACCTCCAGGGAGAGAGCATCCACAACCTCCCTGGGCAACCTGTGCCAGTGTCTCACCACCCTTACTCTAAAGAATTTCTTCCTAACATCTAGTTTAATTCTAACCTGTGCCAGAAACCCATTACTCCTTGTCCTGTCATTACAAGACCTTTTAAATAGTCCCTCCCCAGCATAATGGAGGTTGATTTTCTTCAGGTAAGAGTCCAAACTTCTTCATCCCACTTGAAAAAAAATTATTTACAGCCTTAGTTGTCAATCCATTACTTTACAAAAACTGGTACTAATTAATAAAATATTTCCCAAGGAAAGCTGAGTCAATGAAGTGCTTTCCACATTGATAGGAATAAATTCCCCTCCCAGCTTTAGGTAAACACAAAAATTATGAACTTGAAATACACTTTTATAATTTTTTTTCCAGATTATCAATATTCTTAGAAAACAGATGTTGGTTTACAAGAATGAAAACATAAAGGTAGTAGAAATCTCAGTCTTGCCATGTTCATCATTGCTGAAAGTTAAATATCTATTGGGTTATGAGAACCTTTGACTGCTGTTTTGCATGTCAAGCATTTGCAGTGCTGAACTAAAGGCATGGCAATTTTAATCATAATAATGTAATTGCAGTTTGAGTAATTGTGCATATTGTATGGAATTCAAAAGCTTTGACTTTGATTTGCAGCAGCATCAGAAAAATGTTTTGATTCTACAAAGCACAATGTGAAGATTTTCATCAGCCTACAGCCTTCAGGCACATAGGTCACTTTCCAAAAATAGATTAACTCCTTCTAGCAAATGGAGAATACCTAAATCAAAACTCCTCAGTGTATTTGTGTGCAATCTACATCATATCGCATATAGAATCATAGAATCATAGAATGGTAAGGTTGGAATGGACCTCAAGGATCATCTAGTTCCAACTCCCTGCCATAGGCAGGGACACCTCCCACTAGTACAGGTTACTCAAGGCCTCATCCAACCTGGCCTGGAACACCTCCAGGGAGGGAGCATNACTATCAGGTCCCCTCGAAGCCTTCTCTTCTCCAGGCTGAAGAGCCCCAACTCTCTCAGCCTGTCCTCACAGGAGAGCTGCTCCAGCCCTCTGATCATCTTTGTGGCCCTCCTCTGGACCCGCTCCAACACTTCCCTGTCCTTCCTGTGCTGAGGGCTCCAGAACTGCACACAGTACTCCAGGTGGGGTCTGACGAGAGCAGAGTAAAGGGGCAGAATCACCTCCCTTGCCCTGCTGGCCACAATTCTCTTGATGCAGCCCAGCACTCGTTTGTTGTTTGGGCTGCATGTGCACACTGCAGGCTCATGTTGAGCTTTTCATCACCCCAGACTCCAAGGTCCTTTTCCTCAGGGCTACTCTCCAGCCATTCACCACCCAGCCTGTATTTGTGCTTGGGATTGTGCCTATCCAGGTGCAGGACCTTACCCTTTGCCTTGTTGAATTTCATGAAGTTAGCCGGGGCCCACCTCTCCAGCCTGTCCAGGTCTCTCTGGATGGGGATACTGGATATAGACTGCTGTGATTGGTCATCCCTTCCTGGTAGTAATTACTGGAAATTAGACTTCAGGAGCAGTGTGTCTCTTTTCAAAACCTGTCAATCATTTAAAATTTGCAGATTATATAAAACTTTTTGCATGCTTACAGTCTCTTAAATGTCATTGTTACATCTATCCCAAGGATCAGAGTTCACTGACATTTCAGTAATGCAGTGGAATTTAAAATCTATATGCGAATTTTCTAACTGTAAACATCTATATTATTCTCACTATGCTTTTTTCTGTTTCCTTCGTTTAGGGAGCTGAACAGAGTTAAGTGAATGATTAGCATTTCCATTAAGTAATTTTAATAAGGCAGATTTCTCCAGGCAAGCATGTTGTTTTTAAGCTTCTTGTTTTTTACAGTTCTTGTATAAAAGAGGTACTATGTAGAAACATAAATAAATCAACAAGCATGCAGTGGTTTATTTCTGAAGATATAAACACTTTTGCTGCTGTCTGTCTTGGATAATAATTTGTTTGTGTTAGCTTTTGAACAGCACAAAAAACTGCTTAGCCTATTAAAGCACAGAAATCATAAATAATAGCCTAGGACAATCATGGATCATAAAGGTAGTACTAGCTTCTGGTGACTGCAGCAACTTGGAAACGATGTGATGACAAAAAACCCAAAGACTGTTAACCTTGACAGTAGAAGTAGTGGAAAGTTGAAGGTATAGTTCCTCTTGTGAGGGTACAATTCAAAGCAGCAACTAATGAATTGGTTTATATGAAATTTTCAACCTCCATTTACTGTAAGAACATGAGAAAACGGTGCCATGTGTAAAACAACCTCTTTGTCTCTATTTATCTGGGAACTGGAAAGGGCTAGTTAATGAACAATGAATAAACTCCTTACTTAGTGAATAAGCACCACAGTGCAAGATTGAAAAGGGAAATCTTTTTTAAACTAATATTTAACTTCGTCAGAGCTGTTTCTGTTGAGAATGTATTTGTTTTAGGCCCTCACACATAATGAGTGACATTGCATATAACGTAACATTGTTAGGCTAAAAATCTTTGGCATGTGAATTCAGAATGATGTTGAGACCACTGAAATTTGCTAGCAAAGGTCACAGCATACTTTTCAATTGCTCAGCCTTGGGAGTCTCAGGCTAATGAGCACCAATCTGAGGATATTCCAGTATCAAGGCATCACCTCGTTTGCATTTCACAACCACATCTGATATTCTGCAGTTGCATTAGATGCACATTGCATGACCTTTGTGGATGTGTGTGAGGTAGGGAAGAGAAGTTCTCTGTCACACAGGGCAGGAAGTTCCTGACAACCTGAACCAACTGTATGATTGCTTTGTGCTGTTGCACATGTCAGTGTATGGCATAGTTTGTAAGTGATCTCATTAAATGAACCATGGGAAGCATGGTCACAGAAAGCAGCAGACCTGGTCTGACATACTGTTCTTTCTGCAGTAGCAGAACTTGTGCCTTGTCTGTTCCCTACCCTTTCTAGGCATCTTTCTAGACCCTACCTTATACTCATGATGATTTACACAGAAGATTATACTGTAGGCCGAGCAAGGAGAAGTCCTAAATAATTATAAACCAGGTCTTGATAGTGAAGTCTGCATTCAAAATAACATCTAATCATATGTCAATCTAGAGGCAGCCTTACAAGATACAGGTTGGGGACTGACCTGTTGGAAGGCAACAAAGGGGAAAAGGATTTGAGGGTTCTAGTTGACAAGAGGCTGATCATGAGCCAGCAATGTGCTCTTGTGGCCAGGAAGGGCAATGCCATTCTGGGGCGTATTTGAAGAGGCATGGCTAGTAGGGTGAGAGAGGTTCTCCTGCCCCTCTACTCTGCCCTGGTGAGGCCACATCTGGAGTATTGTGTTCATTTCTGGGCTCCCCAGTTCAAGAGAGACATAGAACTGCTCGAGAGAGTCCAGCGCAGAGCCACAAAGATGATTAAGGGAATGGAACAACTCTCTTATGAGGAGAGACTGAGGGAGCTGGGACTCTTCAACTTGGAGAAGAGGAGACTGAGAGGTGACCTCATCAATGTTTATGAATGAGTGAGTACCAGGAGGATGTAGCCAGGGTCTTCTCAGTGCTGCCCAATGGCAGGACAAGGGGCAATGGGTGGAAGTTGAGGCATAGGAAGTTTCAGGTAAACATGAGGAGGAATTTTTTCACTGTGAAGGTGACAGAAAACTGGAGCAGGCTGCCCAGGGAGGTTATGGAGTCTCCCTCTCTGGAGATACTGAAAACCCGCCTGGACACATTCCTGTGTGATCTGGTGCAGGTGATCCTGCTCTGGCAACGGGTTAGACTAGATGATCTTTCGGGGTCACTTCCAGCCCCTGTGATTCTGTGATTCTACCAGGAGGCAGATTTTAAGTAGGGCACCGATATTTCCAGTATTTGCTATAAAAAGCAATCAACCATCATGGAGCTGTTTTGAACCTGGGATTCAGCAAATTGCAATAGATTCAGGATAAAATTTCATGTCTTAGAGAAATATTTCCAGTCTTACTGTAGCAATTGTTGCTGTGATTCCCTGTGTTGGAGCACATTTACCTGCACATTCACTATTGCTGAAGCTGCCTCACATGATAGTGAAGTGAAAGGAGATGCACATTCATCCTTCAGAATGGAAGAGCCTAGGATTTGCTGATATAGACTACTTCAGAATCATAGTCTCAAATACATTACATGGTGTCCCTGCCTATGGCAGGGGGTTGGAACTAGATGATCCTTGAGGTCCCTTCCAACCTTACCATTCTATGATTCTATGATTACCAGGCAGTCTGAAAGTGTGATTTAGGACATTGCAGTTTTGCAACAGAATGTCTCGTAAGCACATAAGCTTAGTTCTGAACAAGCTTGTTCATTTTTATAGTGCAAAAACTGCACTTCTGTAATAAAATCTTCACAGCTTTCAGAAATATTATTGTCTGCTGTTCTAGTTGGCCAGTCTCTCTGTCTTAAATCAAACTAGACCTCAGTGCTCTAATGGATTCTGAGATACTAGTTTCTGTTCTGAAATTAGCAAAACTGTGATAGTATAACTGCACCACCACCAGTAGTAAGCTCAACCCAATGCCACTATTGCTTTATTGCTTTTAGCAAACAAAACAGTATATACAGTCGCTTGGGCAGCCTCACAGTATTCCTTAGATCAGTATTGGATACATAATGGCAAAACAGTCTGCACTGGACTGTCATTTAATTTAAGAGTTGTAGAGAACAAAACATCAGTCAGTGTTGAGGACTTACTTTTCAATGTCTTCACCAATGAAGTACAAAATTGTTCCTCCTCTGTGTTCCACATCTACAAGAATCACAGTATCACAGAAGGAGGTTGGAAAATACCTTTGAGATCATTGAGTCCAAGCCATTACCTAACACCTTCTAATTAACTAAACCATGGCACAAAGTGCCTCATCCAGTCTCCTTTTAAATACCTCCAGGGACAGTGACTCTAGCACCTCCCTGGGCAGCCCATTCCAATGGCCAATCACTCTTTCTGTGAAGAATTTCTTCCTAATGTCTGGCCTACACCTGCCCTGGTGCAGTTTGAGACCGTGTCCTCTTATTCTGTCACTGATTGCCTGGAAGGAGAGACCAACTCACACCTGCCTACAACCTCCTTTCAGGTAGTTGTAGAGAGCAATAAGATGTCCCGAGCCTCCTCTTCTCCAGGTCGAACAACCCCAGCTCTCTCAGCTGCTCCTCACAGGGCTGTGCTCCTGTCCCCTCATCACTCTTGCTGCCCTTCTCTGAACACATTCAAGCACCTCAACATCTTTCTTAAATTGAGGGGCTCAGAACTGGACACAGTACTCAAGCAACATATTTATTCAGTTCTGAGAAGTTCGTCTGTTCACCAGTTCTCTTGTCCTATTCAAGAGAATAATTCAGAAGACTGGTCTCTCACATTGCTCCACAAGGACTGACTGTAGCATTTACTCTACTCTCTCCAGGGTGTTGGAGCACTGGAACAGGCTACCCAGAGAGGTTGAGGAGTCTTTTTCTGGAGATTTTCAAAACCTGACTGAAGGTATTCCTGTGCAACCTGGTCTAGGCATACATGTATTAGCAGGGGGCATTCAACTAGGTTATCTCCAGAGATCTGTTCCAACTCCTACCATTACTATTCTGTAATTCTGTGGACACTGCATTTGAAAGCCCAGCGTAGCACAAAAAAAGATGAAACCCTCAACTCAGTTACACCCTTGGAAAATGTGTTCTTTGTACTCACTCTTCCTGCCCCCTATAGTCACATAGAAGCCAGCCAAAACCTCTCTGTTCTTCACTTTCGCAATATGAGAGAGTTTTCAATACAATCTCTTCCCCTTTCTTTTCTACGTAGCACTGACCCAAGCATGCTGTGTGCAGCAGAGACACACAGAGCAAACAATTTTTTGTCAAGACAGAGTTGAGACATGTTTATTTATATAGCTAATCACTGCAAACTTCTGATGGTCACCATGTGTCTGGCAAGCTTCAGCTGTGGTGTTCTGGGAAGCTACAGCCTTGCTTTCTCCCATGCAACTCCTATGCAGCTCTGAATGCGCATTGAGAGACAATGAAAATCAAGCTTCTATACCTATGTATTAGAACAGCTGAACTTTTGCTCCTTCTGTATTCTTCCTGTCCACATCCTGCAAATCCAGCAACTGCTTCAGACTGTTCTTTGTATACAGAGTACAATCTGAGGTGGAAGATTTGTAAGAACTAGTGCTGCATGCATTTTCACATGAACTATCGCACTTAGAAATAAATGCTATTTAAAGTGGATTGTCCCAGGAGTCTCTCTCAGTTAGCACAATGCACTTTCCCAGAAGCTATTCAGTCTCAGGTCTTGAACTTGTCCCACGCTCTCAGACCTTCTGGGCCAAAGAGTGTGGCAGAGTCATTAAACCCAAATCCTAGTTGGAAACCGGTGCCCTGATAGCTCAGTTCTGAGCCATTCAAAGGTGAAGATTGTATATCTGAAGAGGTAATCAAACTTGGCCTTCTTCGATCAGAAGAGGACCCCCTGTCATCCCAAGGAAGGGAAGTGGTGCTCTAACCACTCCTGGGAAAGAAAATATCTGTCCTTCATGCTTTTTCCCTTCCCAGAGAAAATCCCCAAGGAGAGCTGCAATTACAAAAAGTGGGAAATTTTAAAGAGCAAAGATCTTTGCTATCTTTATTAATTTTTTCTATAAAGTTACATAGAACCTGAAGACCTTCAAGAGGTATCTGCTATTCTTGGGCGTGGGGTGTTTTCTTGTTTGTTTGTTTTTTAATGGCACTAAAAATCTACCATATGTGGAGAGTGTCCAGTTTTGAAAGATGTGTAGGTTGAAGTTGGTAGGGAATGTGAGGTTCCTAGCAGGGGGGTTAATGAATGTCTTGCAAAAGAAGGCCCTTTGATTTGAACATTCTCTTATTTTGTCCTGTATTCTAGAATTATCTGGTAAAGAATATAGATGGCCTGCAACAGTCTGGTTTTGTTCAAGTCAATGATGCTGTGCAGATTTGCACCTCTTGGAAAACCCATGAAGGTTGTGATACCTGTAATCACAGTATCACAGTATCACAGTATCGCAAGGGTTGGAAGAGACCTCAGAGATCATCAAGTCCAACCCATCACCACAGCCCTCAAGACTAGACCATGGCACTAAGTGCCATGTCCAAACGTGCCTTGAATGCCTCCAGGGACGGTGACTCCACCACCTCCCTGGGCAGCCCATTCCAGTGACAAATTACTCTCTCAGTGAAGAACTTCCTCCTCACCTCCAGCCTAAACTTGCCCTGGCGTAGCCTGAGACTGTGTCCTCTTGTTCTGGAATCATCTGCTTCAGTCCCCCAAAAAATTTTCATCAAAGTTTTTCAGTCTGCCTATAAAAACTACTGTTACTTTCCCCACCCCCCCTCCATTTCATTTGTTCATGTAGGACTGCCTGACAACAAAGAGAAAAAAAAATAAGCTCAGACCTGGATAGGCTCATAAAAAATAAATTTTAGGACTAGAAGGAACCTTAATAATCTCAAGAGACTAATGCATGCTAGTGGTAGAACTGGCAGACAACAGATGCCAATTTTCTGCTTCTATCAGATATTCAAAGTTTATATGAAAAGTACTTCAAGAAAATGAGAATCATTAACAAATCTTTTGGCTGATAAATGGAATGACCACATTACTATCTCTGTAACAGCTGCCCTAATTTTTAAAAATCTCTGCTGCAGTAGACAATGACTAACTGCAGTTAGTCCATGCATTGATGCTTACAGACCAGCAATCTAATTTGTGCAAAGCATTAAGCTTTATTCCAGAATTTCAGTAGCCAGTTATCTACATCATTTGGTAAAAAGAGTAATTTGTGACTAAATGAATGTTGCTTTTTTAAAGCCTCAGACCAATACTCCTCAATTATAAATTCATTCATGAATTTCAAGATTTTTATACAGCACTGGAGTTTGCAGTGTCTTTGTTAGTGTTGGAGCTGAAGTGAAGGATCTGTTCTCAGGTGGAAAGTCTCTTGTATTTCTTTTGGTAATGGGTCAAGAGACCCTGATATTCAGAGCAGCAAAACTACCCCAGTATAGTGACCTACACGAATTGCTTAGCTTTACCAAAACAAGAGGGTTTAACTACTTTGCTTCAAGCTCCGGGATCATGTTGTTTCAGGGCTGTGCATTTCTTTGTGAAGGAACAGTCACAAGCAAGCACATTTGAAGATTACTCAATTATCTTTTTGTCTTGGCATATAACCAGAAGTTTATGTTCTCCTAAGGGAGACAACTCTCAGGGCACAGACATGATGTTGAATGAAATGAGGTGACAGAAGTATGGTTCAAAATCTTCAAACAATTAATTTCATTTCTACCTACAAAGACTTTCTAGGATAGTACTCAGACAAACCTTCTATTTTTAAGAGATGATAGGACAAGATATGAGAAAGATTATGCCTGCTTAGACTTTTGAAAGGTTATCAGTAATCAACAGCAATTTATGCTACTTGCAAGTTCTATTTGCAGTCTTTAGTGTGACATCTTCAGATTTTTTATATAACACTCAAAGTACTTATAAACCTGATAGAGTGGATTTTTAGAATACAGAGCTAGATAGAAGTTAACCAGGGCTCTGGAGAATAAATCTTATGAGGAGTGACTGAGGGAGCTGGGGCTGATTAGTTTGAAAAAGAGAAGGCTTAGGGGAGACCTCATTGCTGTCTACAACTACCTGAAGAGACACTGGAAAGGCTGCTGATGGACTCTTCTCACAGGTCATTTGAGACAGAACAAGGGGGAATGGCCTCAAGCTGAGACTGGGTAGGTTTAGATCAGGTATTAGGAAAAAAAATTTCACGGAGAGAGTGGACTGGCATTGGAACGAGCTGCTCAGGGAGGTGGTTGAGTCACTGACCCTGGATGTGTTTAAGGGTTGTTTGAATGCAGTGCTTAGGGACACAGTTTAAGATGAATCTTGTAGAGTAGAGTTATAGGTTGGACTTGGTGATCCTGAGAGTCTTTTCCAACCTGGATGTTTCTGTGATTCTGTGATTCTAGGTAGAAGAAATATTTCTTTTTTATTACTGTAGGACTTCAAGATCACGACACATATTTCAAGATATATTCCAGGATCCAATTAATCCCTTGGGTCACAATTATTTACAGTCTGATTTACAGTCCACACAATTCTACTAAGTCAGTGCTCCTACTCTTCTCCCTGTCTCTAGATTAAGGAAGTGCTTGTTCTTAGGTCTCTCCCACAAGGCTGTGCAAACCCTCTTGCTAATTGGAATAGAGATGGTGTACATTCCTGATAGGTGAAGAAATGAAGCAATGAATTCAAATCCTGATGCCAAGATTTTACTTACAAAATATGACCCCATAGCTGCTGATGACACATATATGTGCTGAAGGGCAAAACACAATTCCCACTAACATATAAGAATGCAAGAGGTCTTGGTATGCAGTACTTGCATGTCCCACAGTCGTCTTCCTTGTGATCACACCCTTATACACATCATATCATCACATCACATCATATCCACACAAGAGATTCAACCCAACTGTTTTTAATTAAGGTGCTTAAAATTGTTTTTCACCTTCACTTGCTGTCTCAGACACGCCACCTGTCCTTCTAGTGAGGCAAAAGGATTTGAATAGTAAACAAACCAGTTGTCCTGTTGAAGTAATTTTGTTTTCCTTTATGACAAAAGGACACAGCAGAGAGTAAATGGTGTTCCTTCTGCTTCAGAAGAACCATGATTTAATAAAAATAAAGCTCCCTGGTATCTGTGCCAGTATATGACACTATTTTTTGCTGCAGAGTCATGAAAAATTCATGCATTATTTATTGGTTAAGAATGTCATCCTTTTCTAAGACCCAAAAGGCAATGCTTCACTTTCAATGTTGATTGAAAATAAAAATATCAGATGCTTGTCCCCAGCATGGTACTTTACACAAGGATGTAAAATGAAGAAAGGAAGAAAGGTCACATTAAAGGGAATGCAAGATGTATTAAATCCGATTAAATAGACAAAATCTCCAGGGCAGGAACTGTCTACTTATATGTTGGTGTAATGCCTTTACAGAGCAAAGCACTTACCCAGTGGAGCCTTCAGCCCTAGAAGAGCAGCACCACTCAGGACTATGTGAGTTAAGGGAAAGACTGAAACACATATTTGTTTTTCACTGGCATAGCTGATTTTTTTTAAACTTTGATTAGAGTCTTTGCATTTTCCTGTACTTAAAGCAGGAGCAAATCCTATTGCAATATACATTACAGAGAGTATGCTATTAAAGAATACCATTTTTAAATATTTATTAAGGGGATTGTTGTGGCACATAGGCCTTTCAGTCACATGTGTAGAGAACTGTAAGAGAGAACTAGGAAAATGGCAAAATCATTGCATACAGTATTTTAATGAGAAATCCCAAAGGAAATTTAGTTTGTAATATATTCAGAACTACTGAATTGCAGAAGAGAAAGTTATCTGCCTAATAAAAACATCCCTGGTTTCAGCTCTGAAGTGAGTACCAACTTACTGCATCTTTGTAGGTACAGACAGTATAGAAATTTCTCAGTTAGAACAATGATACCCTCTAACCAGTGACTATGCAAAACAAATCTATGAAGAATTTGTGCAGTTGTCCATGCTGCTCAAGGAGAGTCATACTCCACATGCCACCTAGCCCAATATGGTCTGGAACTGGAGCAGCTTTGCTACATATAAGCATAAGAGGGAGGCGTTGGCAAGTTTATGAATAAAACTAAAATCATTAGACCAGCTAACACAGCTGAAAAGTAGTATAAAAATGGTTTGTTGGTTTCTTTGTTTGTTGTTTGGTTTGGTTTTGGTGTGGGGTTTTTTTGGGGGTTTTTTGTTTGTTTGTTTGTTTGTTTTCCCAAAAACCCTTCTTCTTCATGTTTTAGAGATCTTCAGTCTAGGAGTACATCTAATTTTTTTCAAGTACACTAGCTGAGTCTGACCGATCAACTTCTGAGCCCATCATCTAAACCTTAGCCTCTTTTGTATCCATTTCTTCTTATGTACTTCTCTAATCAGCAAGTCGAAACCATGGAGTAGTAACCTAGTTTCCTCTTTTAGATTATTGCTTCCCTGCTATAGGGACTTAGACTTTGGAACAGGTGAATACTAAAATGTATCATTTATTCTAGAGAATTTTATGAAACTACTTTCTTTCCCCTCTTTCGCAAGATGAATGTAGGTTTAAAGAAGTCTTGACTGCCAACAAGGGACAAGCTTAGAACTGTAGCAGAGGGTTAATCTCAGCACCTTTTTAGGGCTCAAGACATCTCATCTTAAAAGCTCATGAGTTATAAAGGTACTTACAAATGAAACAGTGTGCATGCAGAGGATGGTGCTGTGGGGTAAAAAGAGTACAGAATTAGTTTGATAGCTTTTATCTTGTGCATTTGTAATATTTGCTATGGGATTAAGATGGCCTATGCAAATGAGAAACTTTATCCATATTCTAGTAATCTGTTTTTCATTGTCTTGCAGTGTAGAGTGACTTGAGAAACTCTAAATTATGCACTTAAATGGTAATGTTCTCTTTTTATTGTTCTGCTAAATTTGCATTCCAAACAATAAGTGTCTTTCAATTGCTGCCTAGGTTAGCCTCAGACAAGTGATTTTTCTACCAGGAATAGTAGCTTTGCATTTGAGAGCTGGCACTGTCACCTCTTCATTACAGGACCAAACCTAAATTAAATCACATAGATTTCATCTGTCTGTTTATTCTGAGAATTTAGTATCTTAGTATTTGTCACCTGTGATTAGTATGTTAGGGAGACCACGGAAGTCTTTTCAAATTAGAGTCAGTTCTACTATGTATAGCTCCTACAAAGAGTGTCATTGAGGTCCTTTTCTAAAGAACACTCACTTCAATCATTTGGAAATACTGTTTTTCTGCATTTGATGTATAAACACTTGCCTGAATACAAAGATTGCAGTTAATCTCCAGTTAAAAAAAAAAACCAAAACAACAAAACAAACTAAAAAAAAAAAACCCCAAAAAAACAGACATGAAATATTTCAATTAGAAAGATTCCTAAAAGCTACAAAGAAAGTTTTCATGCTGACTGTCATGTCCTGTGTGGTCAGGTATGTCTTCACAGGCATTACACAGTGAAGTCTTTTGCTCTGTTCTTCACAGGCAGAAGATGTCTTTGCCTGTGTCCTTTGTAAAGGAGGAAATAAAATCCATCTGGCAACACAAACATGCAAGTTTATCTTTTTGGAGGTGAAGCACTACAACAGGTACAGATGTAGACTTCCTATAATTTAAACTCAGTGATGCATAGAACACCTGTCATTACCATTAAAACTTCTGTCCCAAGCTAGCCAGAAATATAGACACTCTCCCCACTTCTTAGGTAAGTCTAAGATCTTAGTAATTGGACTTTGTCATATGAGGCTATAGATCTGAGTTTTACAACCCTTTCAACCTGGTATTCCCTCCTTTTGGTCTGTGTGTGAGATTCTTTGATTTACGTGGATGCTCAAGATACTGGTGGGCTGACTGTTCATAGAATCATAGAATGGTAAGGTTGGAAGGGACCTCAAGGATCATCTAGTTCCAACCCCCTGCCATAGGCAGGGACACCTCCCACTAGTACAGCTCACTCAAGGCCTCATCCAACCTGGCCTTGAACACCTCCAGGGAGGGGGCAGCCACAACCTCCCTGGGCAACCTGTTCCAGTGCCTCACCGCCCTCACTGGAAAGAACTTCCTCCTAACACCCAGTCTAAACCTCCCCTCTGCCAGTTTAAACCCATTGGCCCTTGTCCTGTCGTTGCAAGACCTTGTAAATAATCCCTCCCCAGCCTTCCTGTAGGCCCCCTTCAGATACTGGAAGGCTACTGTCAGGTCTCCTGAAAACCTTCTTTTCTCCAGGCTGAAGAGCCTCAACTCTCTCAGTCTGTCCTTGCGGCCCTCCTCTGGACCCGCTCCAACACTTCCATGTCCCATGTCCTTCCTGTGCTGAGGGTTCCAGAACTCCAGAACTTTTGTTTTAGCCAAGTAATTTAATATTACCAAGAATAGATTTTTCTGTATCCAAAGTTCATATCCCTCATCCTCCTTCCTTAACTTGTGGAAGGTACATGTTTAGGTCACTCTCAATCAAAGTTCTGTAGAAACCCACTTACATGGGGCAGTAGACAAGACTCTGGGAATAAGAGAACAGTCCAAAGACAGTAACCTGACAACATATGGCCTTGAGTAACCTGTACTAGTGGGAGGTGTCCCTGCCTATGGTAGGGGGTTGGAACTAGATGATCCTTGAGGTCCCTTCCAACCTTACCATTCTATGATTCTATGATATATATTGAGCAGTGTCATCAGTGTCTGTCAACTTGTGTTGAAATGTTCAATTTGTAATCATTGGCAATTCCAAGCAAACCATGGGTGATGTTTGCTTGGTTTAAACAGAGAAACAAAACTCAACTTCTAATGAAAAATTTTAACTCAACTTTCTTCATCTGCCTTGCACATCTCACTATTAAGTTCAAAGACAAAGAACCCCTCTGAAAATACTGTACATTTCCTTGTACAA
Organism: Eubucco bourcierii; assembly: GCA_013396675.1. Lineage (NCBI taxonomy): Eukaryota > Metazoa > Chordata > Aves > Piciformes > Ramphastidae > Eubucco > Eubucco bourcierii. The sequence goes on along the minus strand of VWZE01006812.1, from coordinate 394,758 downwards.
ATTGCAAATAACACAGTGGATGGATGATGATCCTTAATGACAGCTTGTCTACTCCTTAGTAATTCAGAATTAATGTGTTTTAGAAAGAAATACTTCTCTCAAAGTGCAGTAATTCAGGAAAAAAACTTTACTGATATGTGTCTCACCAACGAAGAATTTGCGTTAATGAGATAAGAAAATGGCCGCAATATCACATCTATCCAGGTTGTCCTTCTTGACTTCAGTAGGTTGTGTAAGGCATGCCACAACCCAGAGTCACTATGTGATTATTGGTACAGAACTAACTTTAGAGGTGCCATCCTCACATAAGTATGATTTCAATTGCATTTCTTTCTGACAACTTTAAATAGATTAAGTTGTAACTGTGAGAAATGTACAAGACTTGTAAGTAGACAGCAACAGTAAAGCTTTCGGTCACCTAACATGCTAGATATTTTCTGTGCTTTCTGTCAGAATAGCTTGATACTCTGTAATGCAGTTTGTCTTCCAGTTGAAAGCCAAACAAAAAGATTGCTTGCAATTCTCTTCAAAACCCATGTAAATACTGCTTTGCCCTTCTGGTCTCTCTCCAAGATCAGAAGCATCTGCAAACATTTTATAAGTATTGTTCCAGCCCCCTTGGAGGCTGGCTAACTAATTAAATTGCATGGCTTTGGAAATCTGTGTGGAAACAGACTCTGAGGTTAAATAATGTGCAGAGAAAAGGGCAGAAGTCTGCCTTTTAGTTATGAACAGAAGACAAACCATGCAGCTCCTAGCCATCCATTTTAAGTTATGTGACTGCTTTGCTTCTTGATTAGAGCTACTTTGATCACAGAAGAGCAGTCAATGTGAACATTGTACAGTGAAACCTGATGAGTATTCACTTTCCTCATAGTGCATAACTTACAAATGCTGGTTCCTGTATGCCTAGTTTAAAACACTTTTCTGTTATGACTGCTTGGTAGAATGATTTTGACACTTGCTGAGCTGAGCATTCCCTGGGTGCGGTCCCTAGTGGTAGTTTTGGAGGAAAGAGCAGCCTTGTTCTTTCAGAAAACAATCTCCACACTGAGTTCCCAGTGACTGGATTAATGTATAACCGAGGCAATTCCAATTGCACACCAGTTTTATAAGTTGTAGTACAGGAAACTTCATATTTCAAAAGGAACAAATTTACTGCTGCAGACTCCTTTATTTAGCAAGCCCACAGGAGTAGCAGTGTCAAAACAGTGGTTTTCTGCTAGCAGGGAACAGCTTGTGCTGCCTGGGGTGCCTTCACTGCCCGGGAACCAAAGCCAAAGTATGGCACCACTGGTGACGCTAGAGGAGGTCTCTCATGTTTCTTATGGCAGCAAGACTAAGATGGCTTTTGGCTTGTGTTAGCTCACTCACAGCCCCTGACAGAGCAACTGCCACAGCTTGCACTGCTGAATCTGGCAGGATTTGCACTGTCAGTGACGAAGCCAGGACATCAGGAAGAAAGTTTTCTGTGCCATTTTTGTTCTTCAAGGAAAGAAGCATTCACCCTGCTCGTAGACTGAAACCTTTTTTTTTTTTTTTTTTTTTTTTTTTGTGCCAACCAGAACTATTCTAAGCACTGAAGCTGACAGATTGCAAATATTTAGGCAAGGCATCACAAGAAATGTAACGTGAAAGAAGCTCTGCTAATGTGAAAAAGAATCTTACTGCTTTGTGATTAACGAAATGCTCATCACCATCCAAACTCTAGCATGAGGTCATGCACCAATTTGTGATTATATTAATCATTTTTATGTCTCAGCTTCCACCACAGAAAAAAAAAAAAAAAAAAAAAGGAGTTAAATAACTCAGTTTACAATTATTAAAAATAAACTTGCAGACTTGCTGGATTCCTGCACATTAAAATGTAAACAACTGTCAGCTCTTCTCAAAAAGCTAGTTTTGCCCTGCCTGTGACTTCCCCAGGAGAATTTGGTGTTTTTTATAAAGATTTATGCTGAAGATTTGTTTCCATAATTGGGACTGACCAGTTTTCTCTTAGCAAATATGAAAACTAAACTCTTTCCAATTAAAACAATTGCTACTAGAACCACAACACACAGTCTATGTAGAGAATGATGTGAGCCGCACTTCAGAAGGGATTGCAGCCAGTCATTTGAAAACTTGGGTTCTTCAAGAGAGGCAGTTAAATCCATATTTAGACACCTAGTTAGAATTGTGTGGTCTGCCTTCACTGCCAGCACCAGAGATCCTATGGGTGTCTTTCACTGTTAAATACAGGGAATATTACAATAAATCTATTCAAGTTAAGAAACGGTTTTGGCGTTATAAAAAATTGAAAATCTCAGGATAAAATTTTAAAAGCTCTGTTCAAAATGTTTTGTTACCTGCTTTCTAGAACTACATCCTTGCTTTAGAACACCACATGATGCTAACTGAGATTGCTTGGTGCAGAAATAGAAATCTTGAGGTAAGAAAATGAATAAAATAAAACTGACACACTACAAACTGATTGATATACTCTGCTTGCTTTGGGTTGGGGATTTTCTACATGTCAATACTTGGACTATTTTATTAAAGCATGATAAGAGGGCAGGGATGCCATCCAGAGGGACCTGGACAGACTGGAGAGGTGGGCCCAGACCAACCTCATGAAATTCAACAAGGCAAAGGGTAAGGTCCTGCACCTGGGTAGGCACAATCCCAAGCACAAATCCAGGCTGGATGGTGAATGGCTGGAGAGCAGCCCTGAGGAAAAAGACCTTGGAGTCTGGGTTGATGAAAAGCTCAACATGAGCCTGCAGTGTGTACATGCAGCCCAGACAGCAACTGAGTCCTGGGCTGCATCAAGAGAAGCATGGCCAGTAGGGCAAGGGAGGGGATTCTCCTCCTTTACTCTGCTCTTGTCAGACCCCACCTGGAGTACTGTGTGCAGTTCTGGAGCGCCCAGCACAGGAAGGACATGGAAGTGTTGGATCGAGGCCTTTTCTGTAAGGTTTAAATTGCAGAAATCACATATGTTCACCATTGATGATAGTTATCTTACAGAATCATCACAGATGACACACAGTTTTCAGATCTAGGAAATAATGGGTTACAATGTACTATAGCAACTTAGATACATGAGTAGGATGCATCACTAAAAAAATAAAGTTACATGAGAAATGTTCCTTCTCACTTCAAAAAGAGTAAAATAGCAGCAGAACTGATATAAGATTAGAATATCCTTTAGTAAACAATATAGACCATCAGTGTAGCATCACTCAAGATTACTGTGAAAGCCTTCAAGTGGTAGAGGCTCTGTTGGTCTCCTGAGAATCCCCTTCTAGTGCTTCCATACCATTAGAAATGTATTCCTGCTGCTAACTAGTTTGCAGACTGAAGCCTATTCCTCTTCATCTTAGGAAGACATGGAGAACAGCTCCTTAATTCTATGGAACAGCCTTTTGGTAACTTGAAAATTTATGTTCTCCTTCAGTTATCTCCATTTTATTTAGAACAACATGACTTACATCTGAAAGTCATTGTCTCCTAACCTCTGATGGCTTTTTGATTTCACCCAAGGACTTCTCAATCAGTGAAAATCTCTACCAAATCTGGGCACAAACCTGCCCAACTCTGTGACAAGGGGCTTTGTAACTTAAACGTTGTCTGAAGAATGCCTTTTTTCTTTTGAATCTGCCAATGGTTAGTTTAATTTGTTCTAAAACTTAGATCTTTACTTTTGTGTTATTCCCTGGATCCTTCTTCACCAAATCATCTTGTCCTTCCCATCACCATCTTATACTGAGGTGGTTTTAAGTGAGAAGTTATATCCTTTGGCTAGCAGTTCAGATGCAAATTCACATTTGCATTCCTTTAGAACTTGGACAGGTGCCATGCAGGTCTCATGGTTTGAGTAATTTGTCAATTTGTTCTATAATCTGTTCCACTGACACTTCAGTTTGTGACAGATTCACTAACACCTCCTCCAAAAACAAGTGTTTCAGAGTGGAAACATCCCTACATTTCTTCATGGCAAATGCTTTTATGCCCTCCTTATCTATTGGCTCTCATGCTTTTCTGGCAAACCTTCTTCCTCTGATGTGTTTGAAAAAGAATTTATTATTACAGTTTATGTCTTAGCAAGTTTCACATTTAATCTGCCAGTGTTTGTGACCTTGTCTGATTCTCTCAGTTGGACAGGGCTTCAACTTTATGAAGGCAGCCTTCTCAGTCTTAGTAACTTCCCTTTGCCCTGACTTTACCTATCCTAATCTTGGCATGCATGTGATAAGAACATCCACTAGTGTGTCTTCCAGTAACATCATCTACAAAATTTTCACATAAATGCTTTTATATTTTATATTATTTTCACTATAAAATGTTTTTAATTTAATCTCTAGAGTGTCATCTTCCCCAGTGGTGATTTCTTTCAGGTTTGATGTTTTTCCCTTTTTTTTTTTTTTTTCCCCCATTTTTTTTTTTCCCTGCTAAAATCCCTCTTGTACGATTTCTGATCTCAATGTCATTAGGAGCTGTTTTCCACTTTGGTGTATATGAAATCTTTATTCCCTTCATGTACAGATTCCCATTGATTCTGAAATTCTGTGGGTTTTTTTCTCCACTTCCCAGTAAATCAGACTCCACTTCTTTATCTCAGTTATACACAGTAGCTTTTCTTTTCTGCCTCTACTTGGTCCTCACCATGGTGGGTTTACTCATCTGCATGCCATATCAGGATATGTGTCAAGGGGATTGTCAAAGTGTGGCTGCAGGTTCCTTCAATTTTGTAAATTTGCTGAACAGACTTTGATTTTTAAAACATATTTCCACACAGAAAAATTATCTAAGAGACCCATCTCTGCTCTTTAACAAGGAGAGTATATTTTATGGATTACACTATTTCTGTATACTTATGCTGGAATCAGGTTTGAAGTCTAAGATAACTAAAATATGACATAATGGCACTCATATAAGAAATTCAGTAGAGCAAATGGTCTACTGAAACAAAAAATCTTCACAGTATCACCACGGTTGGAAGAGACCTCAAAGATCACCAAGTCCAACCCATTACCACAGACCTCAAGACTAGACCATGGCACCAAGTGCCACGTCCAAACCCGCCTTGAACACCTCCAGAGACGGTGACTCCACCACCTCCCTGGGCAGCCCATTCCAGTAGCCAATGACTCTCTCAGTGATGCAGGCCAGGATGCCATTGGCCTTCTTGGCCATCTGGGCACACTGCTGGCTCATGTTTAGGTGGGTGTCAATCAGCACCCCCAGATCCCTTTCTGTTTGGTTGCTCTCCAACCACTCCGACCCCAGCCTGTAGCTCTGCATGGGGTTGTTGTGGCCAAAGTGCAGCACCTGGCACTTGGATTTGTTGA
>VWZE01006812.1:359359-388784 GCA_013396675.1 Eubucco bourcierii | reverse complement strand
AAATAAGAAAAGGCAACAAACCACAAAAACCTAAGAAAAATATTGTATCTAAATAAGAAGCAAAACCTTACTGCATTTCCTGTCAAAATTCTCCCAGCAAACCATGAAACAAATCCTCTTAGACACATCTTAAAAAACCCAGTCATTTTTAGATATGCTTTTGTTCAGCTAGTCAACCAAAAACTTATTTCCTAAAGACCAGACTGTTGCTGGTGAACTTCCAAGTTTGTATTGGAAATCCTCTTTGGTGGCTTTGGTAATGCGCGGCTCTGTACTTGGCTCCAAAATAAGCGACTGGTAAACTTCAAAGGGTAGCGTCATTTTCACACAAGTCATACAGAGTCACACAATTTCAGTGCTAATGGTGTTTCTCTGTGTCACTGTGACAGAACTTTACACTAGGGCAGGTCCAAGTTCCTGTTGTTCATGGGAATTCATCAAAAGGCAAGATCAATAGAAAAAAAAAAAAATACAGTAATTTTCCCTGCCTAGAAGGTAATTCATATTTTGCTTCTTTGTCTGCTACAAATGATTATGCTATTACCCACTGAATGCCAATAAAAAACCAGCATTAAATTGAACAAATATATATATATATTCAAAAGATGCATCTTCCAAGTAGACAAGATAATGCTATGATTATAGATCAGCATGTCATCTCCAGTGAAAATCAGCATCCGTCATCACAAGAAGCAGTTTCGCCTAAATCTAATTTAATTAAGAGTTGGAAAACTTTTTCTAGCAACAGCAAACACTCATTGAGGTACATCAGCCTTCTCTTGGCAATTAGGCTTGATTCAGTATAGTACACCACATGCAGAAAGCAACTATAAACAAACATCTGTGCTTTTAACCATAACACCCATCTTCAAGAAGGGTAAAAAGAATGACCCTGGAAACTACAGACCAGTCAGCCTCACCTCTGTGCCTGGCAAGATCATGGAGCAGATCCTGCTGAAAGTCCTGCTAAGGCAAATGGAAAACAAAGCAGAGGTGATTGGTGGGAACCAGCATGGCTTCACCAAGGGCAGATCTTGCCTGACAAATTTAGTGGCTTTCTATGATGAAGTCACAGTGACAGTGGACAAGGGAAGGGCAACTGATGTCATCTACCTGGACCTGAGTAAGGCATTTGACTCTGTCCCACATGACATCCTGGTCACCAAACTGGAAAAACATGGACTGGATGGATGGACCACTCGCTGGATAAGGAATTGGCTGGATGGTCGAACCCAGAGAGTGGCGATCAACGGCACAATGTCCACCTGGAGACCAGTGACAAGTGGTGTCCCTCAGGGGTCAGTGCTGGGACCAGTGCTGTTTAACATCTTTGTCAGTGACATGGACAGAGGAATGGAGTGCACCCTCAGCAAGTTTGCAGATGACACCAAGCTGTGTGGCACAGTCGACTTGCTAGAGGGCAGGGATGCCATCCAGAGGGACCTGGACAGGCTGGAGAGGTGGGCCCAGGCCAACCTCATGAAATTCAATAAGGCCAAGTGTAAGGTCCTGCACCTGGGTAGGCACAATCCCAAGCACAAATACAGGCTGGGTGGTGAATGGCTGGAGAGCAGCCCTGAGGAAAAGGACCTTGGAGTCTGGGTTGATGAAAAGCTCAACATGAGTCTGCAGTGTGCACATGCAGCCCAGACAGCCAACCGAGTCCTAGGCTGCATCAAGAGAAGCGTGGCCAGCAGAGCAAGGGAGGTGATTCTGCCCCTTTACTCTGCTCTCGTCAGACCCCACCTGGAGTACTGTGTGCAGTTCTGGAACCCTCAGCACAGGAAGGACATGGAAGTGTTGGAGCGGGTCCAGAGGAGGGCCACAAAGATGATCAGAGGGCTGGAGCAGCTCTGCTATGAGGACAGGCTGAGAGAGTTGGGGCTCTTCAGCCTGGAGAAGAGAAGGTTTCGAGGAGACCTGATAGTAGCCTTCCAGTATCTGAAGGGGGCCTACAGGAAGGCTGGGGAAGGATTATTTACAAGGTCCTGCAATGACAGGACAAGGGGCAATGGGCTTAAACTGGCAGAGGGGAAGATTTAGACTAGATGTTAGGAGGAAGTTCTTTACAGTAAGGGTGGTGAGGCACTGGAACAGGTTGCCCAGGGAGGTTGTGGATGCTCCCTCCCTGGATGTGTTCAAGGCCAGATTGGTTGAGGCCTTGAGTGAGCTGTACTAGTGGGAGGTGTCCCTGCCTATGGGAGGGGGTTGGAACTAGATGATCCTTGAGGTCCCTTCCAACCTTACCATTCTATGATTCTATGATTCTATGATTAAATAAGGTTTCTGGGTTCAGATCCTCACAAACACAACTAATTGTAGTCACCCTAGGAATCACCTTGAAAGTCAGATGAATACATTTGAAAGAGTTTGTTTACATCTGGCATAAACGCCACAGCTGCAGCTCTACCTCATACTTTTTGCCAGTTCAAGTTCTGTCCTTTCACAGAAGAGTTCACCCCAACACTCTGAAAATGTTGTTGAAAATTATCATTAATTCCCTTAAAATGTTCATGAAAAAACATTTCTAGATGCTTCATTGCTTTTGATATGCTGTACAAACCATGATTTTCCTGTTTCCTGCAAATTTTTATTGTTTGATAGAGGAGGATCAAGGTTTTTTTTTTAATTGAAAAATAATAATTCTGTGAACCAGATTTTCAATTTGTAATTTCTTTTGTGTAGCTGTCACAAACGATCTTGAATTTATGTCATTTCTAAAGTAGATGTAAAATGAAATTCAGAACTCTTAATATGTCAAGCTCTTGAAACTCAGAAAAACAATCAAGACAATCTTGGCAGAAACCATTGAGACTGACCAAGAGCATCTCAGGAGACACAGTCAGAGAATGGAAAGGTGGTTTGTCTCTCTGAAATTTACTGCAAGAACAGACCTACTAGACATAAGAACTGAAGTCAGAGATTTTGGCAGAATGCTCTGAACATTTTATTATGCTAATATAGCTGAGTACAGTGCTATAATTTCTGCATAGCAGGCTGCTTTGCCACTTTACTTGAGATTTTCCACCCAAACATGACAAAGATAATAGGACTAAAGTAGGGCAATTATTCATGCAAGTAACTTAGGAATATACCAATATAGACTATAGAAAACATGGGGAAAAAATATAACACTGTAAATAGTCAAATCAGATGTTCATCAGGAATAGCCATTGCTGGGCAAAGAATGGCTAACTCACTTAGGATAACAGTATTAACAAGGATTGTACTCATCAGGCTCCTGTGAAAATTAACTCTGAAGAATAATAAAATATTCTCAAACCATCAATTTACCAAACTTCTCAGCAACACTAGTTTTCCTCACAGTACTTGGAACTGTTTCTGGCATTACAAACAGTAATAAAGTGAAAAGTCTTCCGCTTGAACCACTGGCCTGTATGAGGCCAAGTAAGTCAACAGTACAGACACAGATTTATTTTGTTTCCTTTCAAACCTACTTGAATGATGCCAGTTTGATATGCTGTGGTCATCACACTTCTTAAGGTTTTTATAAGTTGAAAACAATAACTACAAACAGGCATAAGTGTTAATAAGAAGAGATCCAAGGGTATTTAGTCCAGAAAGCTGAGGTGTGTGGTTGGTGCAAGAAGTCTTCCTTGGTTGTGAAACAGTTGTAGGACATACATGTTTACCTGTGCTTGCTTGCCTTCTATTTATACCCTAATGTGGAAATTAGGTAACATATCACATTTCCATATGAAACCAAAAACGCAAATAGTCTGCATTTTTTAACACTTTCATATGAGAGTTCCGTGAAATGAGAGTGTGAATTGTGACTTAAGTTAGTATTGGAGGGAAATGGGATTCTGCCTTGGGAAAAGCAAAACAGTAGTTTTTCTAAACCCCATCATATTTACATGTTAAACACAATTAGGTGATATTTTGAACTATTCTACATAAACACTCTCACTTTGCATTTGTATGTAGACATAAGGTATGATTATTTCAGCTCATAAGCTTGCACCTGCAATATTAACAGAGTTCCAGGTACCTAGTTTGAGTCAGACAATGTCCGTAGTAAATGAAGCTATATATGTCTACTGCATAGTCAGACAGAAAAACCCAAACAACCATCTGTATACAAACCTAACCTCATAACATTTCACAATTATCTTAGGAGATAAATGAGACATTTAAATTTAAACCAGGATGCAGCTTCTCCATCTTCTCCAACTCCGGTAGAAATTTGTGCTATAAGTATTTTATTAAAAAAAAACACAAAAAAACCCCAATAAAGCAAAACATCCACTCAATGGTCTTTGTTATGTGTTCAGAAAACACATAAATACAGCCTACCATTACATTTTTTATCTATTTTAAATTAATCCTGTGAAGGACATTCAGAAATTCAGTATCACTGTGGACATTTGTATGTATTCAAGATTTTGACAGATGTGATGGATGCACAATGAACACATGTATCATCTGCAAGCCACACTCATTTCTGGGAATACTGTCCATAGAAAACAGCAAAAAAAACCCCAACCAACCAACCATGGCTTCCACTTCCTTTGAGGACAGTGCCTTTTTAAAAACAACAATTAACTGAGATGACTGTGCCACAAGGATACCAAAGAGCAAGAAAGGGTATTAGAGTATTATGGCAATTTAGTGTACACAGTGGGATCAGCCACTATTGTTGGCAGGTCTTTACTTCAGGGAAACAAACAGTAGCCCTCCCTGAAGATTCAACCTGTTGCACACTTACTAGAGGCCTCAAGACAAACTGATGGCAAGGCAAGTGTGAGGTCTTTAATATAGCAAATGTAAAAGCTTTATGCACAGTTGAAAGATGGACTTGTTTTTAGAGTAAATGGTCTTTTGTGAGAAGCTCGAAAGCACATCACTTCTTGTTTTGTAACCTCACTCCCTTAAATGAAAATAAAGAGCGTATTCTGAAATGGCATTCCACTTTCCTTCTTAGAGTCACTTATACTTGGAAAATGACTATGTATTTAACCTTCCTAACAGCACTATATATAGGAGTTTATACTTGACTTAAAGTTCTCCTCCTCTGCTACCCACACAAAATGAGTTACTGATGATCATTTTAGTCTTTAGATAGCATTTAAAAAGCAAGGAGAGAAAAGGTTTCATAATGGATTAACCTGCACCTCTTGTCTGAAGTAGGAGACCCATAGAAATGAATAATTGGCAATTCTTGGCTCTTTCAGATTCATGAACCCTCTCAACAACTCATAGGTTCAAAATTCTGTCTATTTAATATAAACTGATACATTTCTTCCAACAAAGACCATTTGCTGGTAAGGTAGGGAAGTAAAATCAAAGCACTGATGTAGTTATTTGCATCTCTATGCCAGGAAGACTAATATGTCTCAAACAGGACAGTATTTGCTTTAAATAAAAGTGATGAAGACTCATATGCAGGACCTGATTTTTCAGTTTGTACCATCAATACACAGTTAATCCATGCGCTCAGTGTTACCCATCTTAGTGCGTATATGTAAGCACAGCAGTCCTTTGCTCTTACTGGAGGCAAGAATTGGGCTTGTCCTTTTCACTGAGTTTGACAACATTGAGATTTTCCTAGGTTTATACATAAGCAAGAAGTGAGTTGTCTTTCCATTCACACCAAAAAGGAAATAGACCAACTTTCCTATATTGCTCTAAACACACAGGAGTGCAGGATTTGAAGTGGTCCTTTGACACATCAATAAATCCCATCTAAATAACACAGTTCATTTGTCCCTCAGTAATTACAACAACTCCTCAAAGGCAATGACTTCATATGCCCTAAGTGTGATATTGAACAAGTCATATTGTCTTTATGCATCAGTTCCTTCTCTCCCATAGTGGGCTAACAACACTTCTCTCACAGAGAGGTTGTCAGGAAAAATACACTAACAACTGTGAATGATTGCCAGATAGACTCCTCTAATTATCTGATTAACTGAAATTTGGCAAGATACATGCCTCTGTGATATGGAAAATCATTTCTTCTTATGAAAGGCAACAAGTACAGTTTTTCTCTTTAAGTTGTTTTTTATTCTTCTATTATTTTAATTAAATATTAAGCTCTGTAATAGTTATTACAGTGACACATTAACACTGCCCAAAAAGTAGTCTGACCTCCCTTCTTTAGCCTCCAACTAAGTGTAGTTTTCCCTGTTGTGATAATGTGGAAGGTTAATGTAACCTCATTTCGTGTGCTCATATAGGGAATAGTTCCAGGTCGAAAGCTCATTTCTGAACATACCAATTCTATAGCTTACACAAATGGATTCTCTGACAAGCCACTGGTTTGACTACAAGGTAAATCTTGTCACATCAGTTTAAGTGTCATAACTTACAGGAGAGATGGTCTACTGTCACACAGACACAAGGAAGGGAGAAAGCACAAGATGTGTTCAGATATCATGTTGCCATTGACTGATATAACTGTATAGATTGCTTAGTGTTACAGTTATTTATTTATATTTTAAGATACATAAGAAATCAGCACAGAATCACAGTTAAATTCTCCAAGTCAGTGTAGCTGAACTGGAATCCTATCTATAGGAGAAATAACATTTCTTTCAGGAATGAATGAAGAAATATAGTTATTACAGGTGTTCCTGTATGAACAGGGGAAAAAAATTCACAAGTGATAGAGCAGAGAATCTTAACTACACTGAGAAGAAATACTTTCTCTAATTTACTTTTTGTAATGGCCAGTTGTTGACATTATTCATGCACCAGTAGCAAACTGGGGTTTTTAAAAATTTTTTTCCCTGGAGTTCTTCTTTAGTCTTTGTCCAGTTTCTGACAACAGTTAATTCCCAGCAGAGCCAGGAGATAGTACCTTTTATGCTTGATATGACAGTGAGAGCTTTCTTCTAAGCATATTGAGAATTTTGTGCAACGCTGTCACAGTCTCTTTTGGCCTCAGCACAGAAATACCAAGTAGACTATTGGAAGGGATCCTTCTGCTCTGAATGTGAGTTTGTAAAACATCATCTTTTCTACTGTCTTGCAGACAGAGGGTCTACAACACAAAATGATGAATACTGCTCTATCCGATTCCACTTTCTCTAACAATTTCTGATACTTGCCTTAGGGAATTCTACAAGCAGAGTGAAGAATAGGCACCAATGTGACAAAAATATAATACTCTTTTCCTGTTTCCACTTCCAGAAGATCACACAGCTGTAAATTTTTTTCCCTGTGGTATAAAATGTAAGGAAGAGTGTGTTTGGTCTGAGGTTCCCCAGGGAACCTCATAAGGCAGGCAGGTGTGGCTAGTAGGTCTGTGCTCAAAGAATCTCTTCGAAATTATGGTATAAACATTTTCAGGCATTCCACTTTCAAAATACATGCTGCCAAATGACAACAAAGAAATCAGGTCAGCTATCAGTCTGTCTGCCTATTCCTTCCAGCTAGCCACACAGTGCTACAGCATTATAGTACTCAGACTGATACTTACATGCTATTTACTCTGCATTTAAACATCCAGAACAGAAGAGAAAGAAGCATTTGACGTCACTTCTCATTCTCTGTATTTATGTAGAACAGGTAAAGTGCCGTATTTGTAAAAACAATGTGTAAATACACAGTTCAGTAGCATCTGGTCTTGGGACAGAGACATGATAGCTGTCCTTGTTGTCAGATGTGATTATCAGTTTCCCCTGTTCAAACCACATGAGAGATTTTTTGAAAATAGACTCAGAACTAATGAAGACAGAATTTAGTAAAAAAAATTACTTCCTGATCATAAAGCTCACTAGTTACTATCACTCTGAACCAGCGAAGGCAGCACAGCTAGTTCCTCTGCTGGCATGTATCAACATAAATATTAAAAAAACCCAAACCAAAACAAACAAACAAAAAAACAGTTGTTCTTAACATTAGAAATTTGGATACACATAACAGAAATGATTGGGTTCCAAATACGACTGAAACTCAGGATCAAAATTCTGGCCACAGTCCAATTAGTAGAACTGGGAAATGAGTGACAAAGATTATGAGAGTCATATAATTTTTATCTTAAAACATAGTGCCTCTTATCTTTAAAGGGTTTACCAGCAAAATAGAAGGCACTATATGTTGTGTAAAGAATGAGTTCACTACTTTCAAAAAACTAGGTTTTTAATTATTTGAAAGGTGGGGGTGAAAAAAGCATTTATTTAATTTCTCAGCCCCCATCATATCAACACTTACTAGACAGTGGCACTGTTCTTATTGCTTAAATGAGAAACTTTTGCTAGATAAAGCATACTCTTTGTTGACTCTACAACATTCAATTTAAGAACAGTACAGACCTAATGGGCTTAAACTGGCAGAGGGGAGATTTAGACTGGATGTTAGGAGGAAGTTCTTTCCAGTGAGGGTGGTGAGGCACTGGAACAGGTTGCCCAGGGAGGTTGTGGATGCTCCCTCCCTGGATGTGTTCAAGGCCAGATTGGAGGAGGCCTTGAGTAACCTGTACTAGTGGGAGGTGTCCCTGCCTATGGCAGGGGGTTGGAACTAGATGATCCTTGAGGTCCCTTCCAACCTTACCATTCTATGATTCTATGATTCTATGATTCTAAGAATACAGCTGTATTGCACAGCCAATGATTTAAGTAAATAAGAATGTGGACAAAAGCAAATAGTTTAAAGTTAGGCAATAGAAAAATGGTCAAATATCATAGAGAATACAAAGTGTTTATGCTATTTAAATAATTTGACTGGTGAGTTAATTAGAAGTAAAATTTAGAAATTGGGTGAAAAAAAAAAAGGCAAAAAAACACCTTGAAGGGAAAGACTGTGAGAGATTTCCATTTGGAAAGAGATCAGGGCATGACCCCTGACATTGCAGTAGCAATTATGGCTTCTATTGTATGTACTGAAGTGAGATTGCAAGAAGTGACAGTAAAGTCTGTAGCTAATTCATTGGTGCAAAATAGTCAAAAGTAGAAGCAGACATTCCACACAATATTCTGGAACAGTTTGTCTTTTCTGATGGATGTGTACAATGTCAGGATGACCTATTGATTTTTTTGTTACGAGTTGTTGAGGGTAAGTAATAGCTCCACTGTTTTGTTTAAATATTAGCTAGTGGAAGATATAGAAATTTGTATCAAGCAATGCAACGAGTTTAGCAAGTGCTATGGAGCATGAAGGGGTAATCTAACAGTCTTAACTGTGTTGCAGCCAGAGAAAATGGACTGAAGTATATACAAGCATAAGTAGGAAAGAAAATATGGCTTGAGTGGTTTTTCAGTAGATGTTCACAAACTGTGAAACCAACCCCTTGAAAGACACAGGCTGTAATAACACTGGCCTAAGAATCAATAAAAAAATAGTATGTCTGGGAAATCTTTTCCAGTAGGGCTGAAGTGGTGAAAATATCACTTCTGATCAGATTTGTAGTAAAGTTTGACCACTACATAGAGCAGTTCAGATGCAGAGACAAAGCAGGTCTGTTATATACTGTGTGTCTGTCAGGTCCCACATGGATTGGAATGGTTGACAGTGTTATATGGTCTTGACAAGTGATTTGAGGTCATATGTGTGGACTGTCAGGTTATTTTTCCCCATTCAGACAGAATTAGTTATTCAAGTTAATTATAAGGAAAAATAACAATTTTATCACACTGACTCTGGGATGCTGCCCATAGAAGTTGTGGAATTTCCATCCCTAGAGGTCTAACTTTGAAGTTGACCTTGCTTTGATAAGGGAGGGCAGGCTTGCCCTAGATGACTTCCAGTG
Organism: Eubucco bourcierii; assembly: GCA_013396675.1. NCBI lineage: Eukaryota > Metazoa > Chordata > Aves > Piciformes > Ramphastidae > Eubucco > Eubucco bourcierii. The sequence continues at coordinate 379,072 of VWZE01006812.1, read as the reverse complement.
GTTTTGTCTAACCTGAATTATTATATCTTTCTATGAGGATTTTATTTCTTTTGGAACCTGGGGATAACACTAAGTCTTCTCAGATGGTATGTAACAGATGTTAGTTCCAAATACATGGCAATGTTTATGCTCACATGGATGCTCAGGAGTCAAAGAACCAAGCACATGACTGTGAGTAGTTATTACAGATTTACCAAGAGTAAATCTTGCTCTACTGACCTGGTTGCTTTCTACAATAAATGAGGGTAGTGGTTAATGGTCTCTGATGAAAATTCAGTTGCAAATGGATTTCTTCGAGAGTCCATGTTGTGAACTCTCCTGCTTTGCATCTTCAGCCATATCTTAGATGACATAAGACTGCTGGAGCTGATGGTACACTGAAGGCCAAGACACCTGAACATGTGTCAGCAGGTAAAACAGCAAGTTGGACTGTATTAAGCAGAACACAGCCAGCCAGTTAAAGAAGATGCCTGTCCCCCTTTACTCAGCACATTTTAGACTGCATCTGGAATACCTCCTTGAGTTTGGGACTCTCTCTGTGCAAAAAAGACTTCTGCAAACTGTAGTAAGTTGAACCCCATAAAAAAAACAGTCAGGGGCTGGAACATAAGTTACAAGGGGAGACTGAGAGGAATGCAATTTCTTCACCTTGGAAAAGGGAAGGGCATTTTGCTGCTAGCAACTTTCCAGTATCTTTAATAAAACTACTGAAAAAAAATCACAGAATGTCAGGGGCTGAAAATGACCTGGAAAGATCATCTAGTCTAACTCCCTGCCAGAGCAGGATCACCTGCACCAGGTCATGCAGGAACACGTCCAGGCAGGTTTTGAATATCTCCAAAGAGAGAAACTCCACAACCACCCTGGGCAGCCTGTTCCAGTGTTCTGTCACCCTCACAGTGAAAACATTCCCCTTCATGTTTAAATGAAACTTCCTATGCCTCAATTTCCACCCATTGCCCCTTGTCCTGCCATTGGGCAGCACCAAGAAGAGCCTGGCTCCATCCTTCTGGCATTCACCCTTTACGTATATGAGAAATAATGGCCAGAAATTAGGAAGTAAAGTTATGACCAAATACTGGGAAAGCATTTTTACCAGGATGATAAAGCACTTGTGCAGGTTTCCAGCCCAAGAAGACTGTAGCATCTCCATCTTCAAAGACCTTGAGATCCAAGCAGATGAAGCTCTGGGCAGCTGGGGATGAATTCAGTGTTGATCTGACTTTGAGCAAGGGATTGAATATTTGAGCAAGGGGCCCAGTTATTTTATGGCCTAACAGTTAAAATTGTTTGTCTTCTTGATTGTACAGGAGACTTCAGTTTAAGCAGATGGGAAGTCTGCTTTTATATCAAGCTGACATTTTCTTTAAGAGCTCAAGAATGACACCATTTTATGAGAGCTCTGTTGTATCAAAGTCTTCTCAATGCCACTCATTCACCATGATTTTTACAGCTGCTCTGATTGTGAACACAGAGCCCAGCATGGTGTTCCCACTGTCCCAAGATACAAGGAAATTTGGCCCTGTTCTTTAAAAGTCTGGTTTTGAACACAAAGCTGTCAGCAATGTGACTTTATCCCTGATTGTATCAAGATGTAAATTAAGGGCATGTGCAGGGGAGGAAGCTGCATATGAACATAGATTTTTATTGTTCACAGCTGTCTTTGTCTCCTGAAAAAATTCTTTTCCTGCCCTAAATGTTCATAATAATAGCTAAGAAATTGAGACTGAATTGCTTTTCAGCTTTAATAATGAATCTTTAATTGGAGGAAATAGGTTCTGCCTTCACATTCTGACATTTTTTTAATAGCAAAAATTGCTTCACATAATTCATTTATGTAAATATCCACAAGAAGTAACTGCATCAAACTCCTTGACAACTTTAAACTGCTATGCTTGTGTTACTGTAAAGCATCTTCCTGCCTGGCAGATTTTGGCAGAAATCTGGTAAACAGACATAACTCAATTGCATGAGTTTTAATGCAAAATTGAATTAGTATATTCATAAAATTGGTGTTCTATGTGTTTATTAAACTGTTCTACCTTTCTTCTGTGTTGATTAAATTGAAGTAAAACTGTTAAAAGAATCATTTTAGTATATTATGCTGAATTCTCTGCTGTTCTAAATTGGCATAGTAGCGGGTTTGGTCCAGTAGTTTCAGCAGAACAGCAGACATTTAACAGTCGTGCCTTATAGCCTAGGCAACTTTTAGGAATTTAATGTAAACAGACAACTAATCATCAGACTGAAGAACCCAAGTGTCTCTTGTCTACTTCCTTTGTTTGGTTTTGCTTTTTTATTTTTTTTAATTCTACTGAGTTTATTTCTGAAAGCAAGTGTTTACTGAAGAAGAAATTATAACAAAAGGCATATATAAACAATTTATTGTAAGAAAAATATCTTTAGAATGAAGAAATGTATATTTGAGCTCCAGCAGAAAAAGCATCATCAACAAATAAGATATGTTATTTTCTCCCTTTGAATGTATCCTACAGCTTTAGAAGTCATTGATGGATGCTGTCACATGCCAAAGATGACATGAGGGAGGTGCTGCCTTACACAGAAGTGATAGGACAAGGGGCAATGATCTCAAGTTACACCAGAGGAGATTTAGATTGAATATTAGAATAAACATCGCTGAAAGGGTTATCAAAGACTGGAATAGGCTCCCCAGGAAGGTGGTTGAATCCCCTGTCCCTGGAGGTGTTTGAAAGCTGCATAGACCTGCTTATAAGGGACACGGTTTAGCACCAGACTTGGTAGAGTTATATAGTGGTTGACTTGATGATTTAAAGGTACTCTCCAATGAAAACAAATCTATGTTTCTACAATTCCATGAAGCAATTAAATGCTTCATGGAACTCCTTCAAACAGTATGTGGGCCAGGATGGCTAAGTTTCTGGTCCCAGTGAGTCCAGACACCTGGCTATCAGACCCTGAATGCTGAGGAACCATGTTCCTACTCAAGAATGACTTGTGCCTATTCAGGACTATCTTACACAGTCTGAAAATTTCCAAGGAACACTTCCATACTATGGATCCTACTTAGATTGTGTAGAGCTGTTGATAATGACTAGAGAAGCTAAGTATGTCTAAAAAGCAGATGAGTGGAAACGTTCTGTAATGTTGCTATGGCTTTTTTTTTTCTCTGCTTTGAGAACTCCTGATGAACAAAGTAATAATTCAGATAATCTCAGCTACACAGACATTTCGTACAAGAGCATACAACGATACATAGGTTAGATTCAAGAGGATTTTATGTCACAAAGCTTTTAAAACTTATCATATTTTATTGCTTGGGTATTTCAAACCCAAACAAAACACTTTAAAAGTAATTTGGTGTCATATTTTTTCAAAGGTATATTTAAGTCAACCTTATATACTTTTTGTTACATAATTTTATTATATTGCATATAATGTGAAACTGGGGACTCACTCTTTAAAGCAAGAAACTGACCAAGACATTTCATGCTTTGTTTTGGGCAATAACCCTCTGATACTGGGCAGAATAAATTGACTATTCAGTACAAGACATTTACACTCTAGTGGGAGTTAAACACCAAAGTCCCTAGTTCAAACAGAAAAATTGAACAAGGAATACACTGTGAGAAGTTTTAGGACCCAGCACTGACACTGGAAATAAAGAAGAAGGGGAAGTTTCAGCTTTCTCTGTTATAGTGGGGTTTTATACCAAAAGGAAAGACAAAAGGTATTGCAGTTCCTAAAACTGGATTTATGTGGTTGCTTTCCCTAATTTATTAGTTTCAAGGGTGACTGCACACATTTTCTTCTGCCTTTCATACAGAAATGAAATATGTGGGCAGCATGTTTTGAAGCTAGGAAGTCAAATGAAGGTGAGTTTACAGAGGAGTTTAACCTAAGATCAAAGAACTAGCTTTGTGATTTTGCAGCTTCCCTGATGGGTGGTTAATGCATAGGTCAATACACTTCTAAACAAGGTTCCTGGAAGGATGCTAATCAATGGGCTAGACTGGGGAGGTCAGCTGTGTGATGTGTCCTGGAGGTTTCTATCACTATTTGTCTCACGTGCAGCAAAATGACATGCACTGCTGTACCGTTCCAGTCCACACATCTCTTTCTCACAAAAAGCAGGGTATGGAAAATGGAGAAGGAAAGAATGGCTCCATGCCAGGATGTCTTTTTGACACAGTCTGAAAACACATATGAAGTATACATCAGGAAAACAAGAAGTCCTCCAAAGTCTCCTAATTTTGGTTTCAGTGTAGAATTCAGACTCCTCTTTGGTAAACAATCAGCTGTATCAAACCAAAGTAGATGTGCAGTTTGGAGATTGTGAGTAGCCTCTGAGGAGAAAAATTTTAAAAGGATCAGAATAAGATCAGAGATCCAATTTATGGATCCAATTTATGGATGTCTGAAGAGAAATTTATGTGGAGTCTGAAATAGTACCCCAGAATTAGAATATTTTAAGTGTCCATATGCCAAGATAACAGAGACCAAGAAAATGACACTTTCTTGGTACTTCTGTTGTGAGACATTACAGATTTTGTAACAATTGTCAAAAATTGTTTTGATTGAAATTGAAAGGTGATAGCTGAATGCAATACTACCCAAAGACTACTGAACATTCAAAGGCTCTGATATTAGGAAAAAAACCCGTGGTCATAGAATCATAGAATGGTAAGGTTGGAAGGGACTTCAAGGACCATCCAGTTCCAACCCCCTGCCATAGGCAGGGACACCTCCCACTAGTACAGCTCACTCAAGGCCTCATCCAACCTGGCCCTGAACACCTCCAGGGAGGGAGCAGCCACAACCTCCCTGGGCAACCTGTTCCAGTGCCTCACTGGAAAGAACTTCCTCCTAACATCCAGTCTAAATCTCCCCTCTGCCAGTTGAAACCCATTGGCCCTAGTCCTGTCATTGCAAGACCTTGTAAATAGTCCCTCCCCAGCCTTCCTGTAGGCCCCCTTCAGATACTGGAAGGATGAGTGATAGCTCTTAAGATCAGAAATGACACAAAATTAAAATAAGAATTACATCAAGCTTTCTATTTCAATTGTTCATAGTGGCCTAAACATACTGAGATTGGTCCTTGTGAAGAAAAACTTCCATCCTGGGAAGAGAGACAAAGGAGAGTCAATATATTTTTGTTTTTTCTTTAAAGGCAGACATAGCCTTTATAACAGGAAAGTATTAAACAGAAAGCTAGAAGACAGGCATGGAACAGAAAAAGCATGCACATCTGTAGCAGAGAAAGAAGAGCAGAAAGCAAACTAAAGTGGGGAAGAAAGTCACATACTGTCATCATACCCACTATCTTCTGATGAATCAGTCAGCAACCAAAATCTGAGAGTGAGAGGGAAAGGAATTAATATGCCATAGGCGCCTATTAACCTTGAAACCTAAGTCTTGCACAAATAATGGATATGGAAATAAAAAACCAAAACCAAATGTGAAGGTTTGGGAGTTCCCCCACCCCCCCACACTTTGTAAAATGACCCAGACTAGCACTCAGTCGGCTGGAAGTTAAATGATGAAGCTCTATTTACAGCTTTGCACAATGTACAGCAGATATTTACACTATAGACACAATATTTACAGAAATATACAAGTAAAAGGTAATACAGCAACACAACTCCCCTCCCAGAAATCAGAGACCCCAGGAGGGGCTCCCAACCACCCTTCCACCTTCTCCCCACCCCTGTACCTTACCCCAAGGTTTGCCTTACGTGCAAGGTAAATTAGGAGGATCAGCCAGGGGGGTTAGAAGAAAAGCGGTTAGTGAGGATTAATCAGAAGAGGAGCCAGAGCCCAGAAGCTGCTAGATCCCACCAGCAGCTCCTGCTCAAGCAAGCGACAGAGAGCAACTGACTTATCAATTGTTTTGGTTAGTGTTCCCAAACAATCCTCCAGCAAGCGTATGAGTGAAGTAGACATCATGATGTTTTCCTTCCACAGCCTATAGTGCAACTTTGTCTATTAAAATATTCCAATTAGCCTCAAACCAGCACACCAAACCAACAAAAAAACCCCAAACCAGAATAAAGAAATTCTGTCTCTCTGTGGGTTTCCAAAATGTTTTGAATTATGAAAGGATAGTTAGTCTAACTGTAAGTGCTATGGCATCACTTGACATCCTTGTATTTTGGTGAGCTGATCTATATTTAGTTGCATTTTAGTTTGGTCCTATTTTCATCCATTGTGTGTATCAGCATGACTCTAAGGCTGCTCCAAAGAATGATCTACAGGCAATTCAAAAGGGAATTGTCTTGGATTGTTAATGAGCAAGAAATGTCTTTACGTGGTCATCCAGAGATGTATTTTTTCAGCACTGAATCTCAAATCTTCTTTGCGCGTTACTGTAAAAGATCAGACTAATGGACATACTGGCTCTAAAACATTTTTGTTTGACATTGATCCATATTTTTGTTGTACACAGTAGATTGTATCCTAATATTTTTAACGTTTTCCTCATTCAAAGCTAAGGCTGACATAGAATCATAGAATCATAGAATCACAGAATCATAGAATCATAGTATCATAGAATCATAGAATGGTCTGGGTTGGAAGGAACCTCCAAAGGTCATCTAGATCAAATCCCTCTGCAGTAAGCAGGGGCATCCTCAACTAGGTCAGGCTACCTAGAGCCCTGTCAAGTCTCACTTTGAATATCTCCAGGGATGGGGCCTCAACTACCTCCCCGGGCAACCTGTTCTAGTGTTCCATCACGCTCATAGTAAAGAACCTGTTCCTAACATCCAATCTAAATCTGCTTTTCTCTAGTTTGAAGCCATTGCCCTTCGTCCTATCAACACAGGCCTTTGTAAACAGTTTCCCTCCATCCTTCAAGTACTGGAAGACATGCTTAAGAAATTGAGGCAGAAAGATATGATAATAGTTATTAAAACTATTGATTTATTTTCAGTTACTACTACAAGTAATATTAAAGCTCTTACACAGTAAATTAACAATTCCAAGAATTAGGCATATGAATAGCCCCAATATCACTGGAAGTGGGTTATAGAACTATGGTGAAGCAGCAGTAATCAAATGGAAAGAAAATTATTCTGGTTTTGAATGTTTGAAATACGACACCTGTATAATTTGCTTGCAATAAACATTGTTCGTTTATGTGATCCTCATACCTCTCTTCATCTCACTCTTCATGTAAATCTCTGCCCTCAAGGGATTTTTAGATACTTTGAACAATGAGTAATATTGACATATTCCTAAATATTTCCCTCAGAAACTTGCTAAAATATTGATGCCTGTCAACTCAGTGATTATTTGAAAGAAAGATATTGACATAATGGAATTAAACTCAGATTATGTTTGACATCTCTGTCAGCAAAATGCAAGCAATAAAAAAATCAAGTGAAGCACAGTAAGCTTTTAAGGGTGGCTTAGACCACAGCCTGAACAAAGGCTGTATCATACAGAGCATCTTCAAAGAAAATTAAGATTTGCTGAATGCTTCACACCACTCTGAAGGCAGTTGATTGTCATCAACTTCTCTAACAATTAGGTCTTTTCAGATAATTTCTGTATATATTTACAGATATAGTAACAGAATATTCTCCTGTTTTCCTTTCACAAAACAATATTTGTCTGCAGTGCAAGGTGACCACAATAATGGTTTCCTCTTGCTTCTCAATTACATGTTTCTATAGAACAGTAAAGATGATTAATTTTACAGTGAATCTTCAGTTTCCAACAAATATCTGACTGGGAGCTTGTATACAGAGGAGCTGCAGTGATCTAATGAACGATGTAGTGCTAAGGCAGTTTATTTTAACTAGTGCAAGTTTGTCTGTAAACATTTATTAGTTTTGGTGTGCTTCTCTTTAGAAAAAATGTTAACAAACTTCTTTTGCATCCCAGAGAGAAAAAACATCACACCAAGTACTTACCAGTTGTGTACAAACACAGACAGTCCACTTACAAACAGACTTGTCTTCTGACTGCTTTCTGGCAGCTTACAAAACACAGGACATACTGGGATCACTACTAGTCTCATAAGCTATTTAAAAGTTGAACATTTAACCCTGATGGTTTAAACACTCTATTTTACCATTAGCTCGTAGCTTTCTTAGAGACCAAGCCTGTCTCCTGGAGCCTGGAACTGAGTGCTGAGGCTCTCCTGTACAAAATAGAGGATACTAAGTATCCCAGACAGATGCTTTTATTTTCTGTCACCCTACTGCTTCCTGCTGGCTAGGGGAATCCCAGATTTCACCCCATTCTGAAGGCCATGGGGACACAGCTTAGTTTGCTCGCAGATGGAGTTGGGGCTCTTCAGCCTGGAGAAGAGAAGGCTTCGAGGGGACCTGATAGTAGCCTTCCAGTATCTGAAGGGGGCCTACAGGAAGGCNGTCCCTTCCAACCTTACCATTCTATGATTCTAAGATTCTATGGTACTATAGAGCTCTCCTCTAGATGTTGCCCTTTGAAAGTCAACTAAAGTGTCAGCAGACCCTCCCACACCACAGAAGAGGATCTTGCAATGCCAGAAGAACTCTTCAGTCAATGCTATAGATTTTTCACAGATGAAATCCTGCTTCCCTTTGTAAAGTCTAGGCTGTTACCATTAGATACATTGTTTATGATGTTATGCATTTTGGAAGAGATAACAACTTTCTCCAACTTCAGGCATCTGGTGGGTAGGAAGTGCCCACAAATGATGAGTGTAGCAGAACAGAGGCCTACCCCACCCTCCTTTTTCACAGCCCTTCAAAACTCATCTAAAAAGACCTACAGGTCATCCAAATGTTCTTTGTAAACAAGTACTTTGTTTGAGATTGCAAAAGGTATTTGAATCTTACATATGTAAAGGTGCTTTGCACTTTAATTAGTGTCACAGAAGTTATGAGTAAACCTGGGCGCTCCACCAAGCAGCAGATGCAGAGTCCTCATGCATGCCCTAAGGAGCACAGGATGTGGGTGAAGTGAGACTGGGTTTATGTTAGTACTCCTTTCCTTTACTTGATCCTCTTTCAAATATGAGTTTCCACATGAAAAAGGCAGCAAGCCATGACAGGTGCTCAAGGCTCTATCTACAACTAAACTCACCAAAGTTTGGAAAAGTCTGATATTGCAATATTTTTAGAGTTTTGGTGTTGTTTTGGTTTTTTTCCTGCTTTTGAAAGATGTAAAATGTTTGGAGACAGGGTTTTCCAATACTGATCATGTAAGATTATCTTTAAAAAGAAGGTTAATGGTGCATAGAAAATGAAAAAAATCTCTCATTTCTCCAATGATTTACAAATATCTGTACTATGTATTTGCCATCTTCTTGCTTACTCCTTGTATGGAATCATAGAATGGTAAGGTTGGAAGGGACCTCAAGGATCATCTAGTTCCAACCCCCTGCCATAGGCAAGGACACCTCCCACTAGTACAGCTCACTCAAGGCCTCATCCAACCTGGCCTTGAACACCTCCAGGGAGGGAGCAGCCACAACCTCCCTGGGCAACCTGTTCCAGTGCCTTACCACCCTCACTAGAAAGAACTTCCTCCTAACATCCAGTCTAAATCTCCCCTCTGCCAGTTTAAACCCATTATCCCTTGTCCTCTTATTGCAAGACCTTGTAAATATAGGTACCTATTCAATTAAACCATCAACTGTAATGTTTTAAATGGAGAATGAATCATTATGTAGGACTATTACTGATACTTCCAAAAGAAAAACTTAAAAAAAGAAAATCCAGTACCATCTGATATACTCTATCAGCAATTAACAACCCTGAGATCTGTTAGCAGTGTTCTGATCATATGCCACAGAACTATAAAACACTGCACAATGTGAAGAAATAAACTCATTGCCAGTTCTTCCTGCTCTTTCTGCTTCATAAAAGGGACCTGTGCTCTCTCCCTTCATATATATATATATATGTGTGTATGTGAGACAGGCCAGAATGGCCTTATGATTGAAAATTTTAAAAAAAAAAAAAAGTATCTATTTTGGAAAAAAAAATGCTAATTAAAATTGTATTTACCAATTCTAGTTCTCCATATTGAAAGTACCTCTAATCCCATAGTTTATAAACTCTTTTTTGAATTCCTGTGCTCATCCTATGTGTCCTGCTACTGTAGATCACCACATACAGAGAGAAAAAATAGTCTGATTTTATAAAACTTCAGATAATTGATATGTGAATAACCAAATCAATTTAACTTCTCAAGATCACATTGATGATCTCTTGTATTTCAATTTTTCATATTAGAAAATAAATTCTTCCTTTCCAGATAATGGTGAAGAAGTCAACTGGAAAATGAATGTCCTACCACATTAGTGTAAATGTCTACATTTTTTCAGATGTGAAATCCAAGTTTGTACTAGAGTAGACTTAAAAGAAAAGAGAAAAGAAAAGAAAAGAAAAGAAAAGAAAAGAAAAGAAAAGAAAAGAAAAGAAAAGAAAAGAAAAGAAAAGAAAAGAAAAGAAAAGAAAAGAAAAGAAAAGAAAAGAAAAGAAAGAAAGGAAGAGAGAGAGAAAGGAAGGAAGGGAGGAAGGGAGGAAGGAAGGAAGGAAAGGAAGGAAGGGTTAGAAAGAAAGAAAGAGAAAGAAAAGAAAAAAAGGAAGAAAGAAGGAAAGAAAGAAAGAAAGAAAGAAAGAACGAAAGAAAAAGAAAGAAAGAGAAAGGAAAGGAAGGAAGGAAGGAGGAAAGAAAGGAAGGAAGGAGGAAAGAAAGGAAGGAAGGAGGAAAGAAAGGAAGGAAGAATGAAAGAAAGAAGGAAAGAAAGAAAGAGAGAGAGGTGAAGGAAGAAAGGAAAGAAAGAAAGTAAGAAAGAAAAAATAAGAAAGAAAAAGAAAGAAAGGAAGGAAAGGAAGGAAGGAAGGAAGAAAGAAAGAAAATAAGAAAGAAGGAAAGGAAGGAAGAAAGAAAGAAGGAAAGAAAGAATAATTACTGCTGCATATTCTCATTGGGGAAAACCAGATTTCAAATGCCCTGTGCAATGAATCATGCTTTATTTACAGTGTCAATCCGAGAAGAATGTAACGATAATAATCAGCATTGATCAAAAGCCTATTTCATGAAGTTGAACCACTGCCTGTGGCTTATGTTCCAGGGTTAACTGAAAATAGGCCTTAAAACTTTTTTTTTTTTTTCCTGTATCCTTTTCTGTACTGCTTTCTAAGTGTGAGATTCTATGGTTTTGTTTCAGGTGGTTTTTTGGTTTTGTGTGGGTTGTTGTTTTTCTTTCCCCCCTTAGAATGTTCCTATTGTTTATGTATCAGGTTGTAAGTATTTGAGGACAGGTTAAAAGTGTGAAAAATTATATGTCACTGGCAGCACAAAACATTTTGACTGTTCACAGTAAACTATAAAAAAGATAACAACTAATACAAGTTTCCACTTTTACAAAGCAGGTAGTGGTATTTGGTTGCACAGAATCAAGGAGGCTCAGATCTGGTGGAGGAAAATACCTGCACTCCTACTTTGTATTACCATGTAATCCAAAATGGCATCATTAAGAGCTTCTTATTCCTCTTAAAGAGATCAATTTGCATTTTTCACTGAATTTCATTATGCTGAATTCATAGGACAGCAATGTGCTGCTCACGTTTGGCAACAGTACAGTGCAATTGCTTTTGTAAAGGAAGTACAGACTGATACCCATTTTAGTACAGATGTGCACCTGCTGTGCACGAGGTGACAGTCTACTGAACCCAAGGGATGTTGGAGCAAGTCTGAAAGGACTCATTCAATATGATGATGAATATTAACTTTCCTGCATCAGACCCTTGTAAATTTTTCTGTTAAATGGATCAGCACTTGGTAAAGACAATGTCTTGTAAGAAACATGTCCTCTCATCATGGTCATGGACAGACAGTTTTCTATTGGCAGATACAATAGGTGTGGGGATAAAAAGATACTTTCTTGCCTTCTCTTCATTGTAAAACTCACACACGGTGCAGCTATAATGCATTTTCTATTGATCATTTTAGAATACGTTTCCCTCGAGGATGGCAAAACAATGTTCTTTTTGGAAACCCATTTTCACTGACATTCTCCAGTATTGATAGATTTTTTTTGTTCACTTCCTTTTACACCCCACCCCCCCCTTTTTTACAAAAATATTTTTTTTAATAATGTAAAGGAAACTAACCAGAGAATCAGAATGGTAAGATGATAAGAAGGCTTTCATAAATCAGTAATAGTACCAAACTATCATGCAGGCAGTCTGGAGGTAAATTACTAGATTCAGAGTGTGAAATTTAGCAACATATGTCCCAAGCACATGTCTTTTCATTCTAACAAACATTTCTTCTGCAAAACTAAAATACTTGTTTCTTGGAATAAAGAAACCAAACCAACCAAAACTCCAATAATAACAAAAAACCCAAAGGGAAAAAAAAACCACAAACAAAAAACCCCCAACCAACCAACCAACCAACAAAACAAACAAAAAGAATTAAAACTCTGGATATCTTATTTAACAGTAGATATGAAAGACTGTTACTTGTATACTGTGGTTTCAAATAATGTTCTTTATTTGCCTCTGTTTCCCTGTGAATCTGAGCACAACAGTTTCTGGATGGCTGCTTAACCAGTGAATTTGGAATTGGATGGATGTGGCAGCAAGATTTTGTTAACAGCAGACATGCAAGGACAGCTGACCACCAATGGGACACAAATCCTTAATGTATCAAGGTAACACACCACCCCTACCCCCCCATTCTGGAGACTGATTCAGTTTAAATTAAAACGGATCTGAAATTAGTGCTAGAATTGATAATGGGGCGCAATACTATATCTACAGAATTGTGGACTAGATTGATACACTTAACTTTGCAAGACAATGTGTTTTATGCAATATCAGGCAAGAAAAGAACAACTGAAGTTATATGAAAATTATGTTAACAGCAGAGGGAAACCAGAAAAATCCCAATGAACAAACTCAAATAAAAGTTGCTCTGCATAACTTTAGGTTGGAAATCAGAAGGAAAATTCTTACCATTGTATCAGCAAGGATATGGAATGGTCCTCTAATCAGAGTTGTGTCAGGAAAAAAAAAATAAACTCTTACTTAGTTTAATAAACTGATCAAATTAAGAGGAATTATAGCAGCATGTTCTTATCATAAACTGTTTCCACCCCTTTGCTCCAACAACAGCCTAGGGCTCCTTTGGGAGCGTATTAGCAAAGATCACAAGTGTTAGAAGTGTCATTGTCATATCTGTAGTCAAAACTCACACAGAAGAATCAGAACTACCTGGACTGGTATACATATATTCATATCTGATAGCCTGTCTCAGAAACCACAGGATAAAACAAATGTGGAGCCTTGATCCTGGTTCTGTTTGTTTTCAGGGTAATTATTTCTGTCAGCAATTCTGACAGAGGAGGAATGACTCAGACTGAATCATCAGTATGTCCACTAGCAAAAGCAAAGTGTTTACAGCTAAAACAGGACACAATTACAGTTGCATAAGCATATCTGTACTACAGTAGTAATTGAGAAACCTATCATACATAATATGAACCAAACTGCTTCATTTTTCTTCACTTCCATATTTAAACACTTGTAACACAAGGAATCACAACTGGATTGTTTTTATGACAGAGATTTTTTTTTTTTTTTCAGGAAATGTTATTTTTGTGGTCATTCAGATGTTGCAACTCTACTTAAGCCAAAATTTTGCAGTTTAATGATGCTTTTAAACAGTATCAGTAAAGTTGGAAATCCTAAACTGCCCAATCCATCCTGACTAGAAAAGGGACTCTGAAAGGAAACAACAGATTTCAAATTCCTTCTGTTTTGTGTTAAATTTGCTGCTCCCAGCAGTGTGTTGTTGGAAAAAAAAAATTTGTTTTTTGCAACCTTTACAATCATTTTCAAATAAAATTCTTCTCTGGTCAGCTATGTGGCAAGATCAAATTTACCTGCCATTAATATGCACAATGCTCACCAAACCTGAAATACTCTTAAAATTTATCAAGTAACTAGCTATTGCTCTGTCTTCAGGCTGCATGTGATGTTACCACCAGTTTTGTACTGAGCTAAATCAGGATTTACAAATGTCAAGAAGTCAAAAAGGCAACCCAGGCACAGAAAAAAAAAAATGTACACCCAACAGTGGCTGTTAGTTGTGATTATAATACAGCCCAGTCAAACTCAGGGCCTCTTACTCTCAGAGTAGTCCACAACAATCAACAGCTTAATGTATGCCTTCATCTGAGGACTAATTCAATGGAGTTCCTTGCACTGTTGCACAGGTCAACCAAGGGCATCTGTCTCAGAATAACATAGCATATAGTTTGTGGCTATAGCACTCATGCAAAGGAGAACATTTGAGTTGGAACTCCTCCAGACCCAAGAAGATCTGACACTAGGATGATTTTCTGGTCTAGCCCCTTGGCTATGCAAAAGAGGTTTATCAGTCACATGATGCATGAAAGTAGTGGCTGGAGACAAGGCTATAAACTGTGACAGATCTGGGACTGTTGGAGTATGACTGCATCTGCAAGGACCTTAAAGTCGAAAGTACTGTGCAAGGGACTCAACAAGTTGTCTGAAAATAACAGTTAAGGGTTTAAATAGAGTTTATGTGCCTAGTTTCACTTCAGGTTAAGTCCCCTGTCCCAGGTTTTATTATCTAACTTTCATGTGCTCAGTGGTACTCACTAAAAATACACTATGCCTAATCTGCCCTGGATTTGCTTCAGATCTTTGTTAGCTGTGACATTCCAGCATGCTCTTTTCCATTCTTTGGCAAATTAATATTTAAGCAAGACTGGAGTAAAATACATATGGTTAAAATAACTGTCTACAGTCCACAGGGTCCTGTCTGAAGTAAAACTTCTTGAAAACTGTATAGTATGGATTAAATTATTGATACAATTATCTGTGTATCATTAAATTAAAGGCTTGATGCTACACAGCCCTATTAGACCACAAGATTACCCAATACATGTAATCTAAATTGCATAATTCCATGATTCTATGATTCCATGATTCTGATTCCATAGAATCATAGAATGGCAAGGGTGGAAGGGACCTCAAGGATCATCTAGTTCCAACCCCCTGCCATAGGCAGGGACACCTCCCACTAGTACAGGTTACTCAAGGCCTCATCCAATCTGGCCTTGAACACCTCCAGGGAGGGAGCAGCCACAACCTCCCTGGGCAACCTGTTCCAGTGCCTCACCACCCTCACTGGAAAGAACTTCCTCCTAACATCCA
This sequence comes from Eubucco bourcierii, assembly GCA_013396675.1. NCBI lineage: Eukaryota > Metazoa > Chordata > Aves > Piciformes > Ramphastidae > Eubucco > Eubucco bourcierii. The sequence continues at coordinate 363,899 of VWZE01006812.1, read as the reverse complement.
GTCTAAATCTCCCCTCTACAAGTTTAAACCCATTGCACTTTGTCATTGCAATACCTCGTAAATAGTCCCTCCCCAGCCTTCCTGTAGGCCCCCTTCAGGTACTGGAAGGCTACTATCAGGTCCCCTCAAAGCCTTCTCTTCTCCAGGCTGAAGAGCCCCAACTCTCTCAGCCTGTCCTCATAGGAGAGCTGCTCCAGCCCTCTGATCATCTTTGTGGCCCTCCTCTGGACCCGCTCCAACACTTCCATGTCCTTCCTGTGCTGAGGGTTCCAGAACTGCACACAGTACTCCAGGTGGGGTCTGACGAGAGCAGAGTAAAGGGGCAGAATCCCCTCCCTTGCCCTGCTGGCCACGCTTCTCTTGATGCAGCCTAGGACTCGGTTGGCTGTCTGGGCTGCATGTGCACACTGCAGGCTCATGTTGAGCTTTTCATCAACCCAGACCCCCAGGTCCTTTTCCTTAGGGCTGCTCTCCAGCCATTCACCACCCAGCCTGTATTTGTGCTTGGGATTGTGCCTACCCAGGTGCAGGACCTTACACTTGGCCTTGTTGAAATGCCTCTCTGTAAGATTTTGTGGACCTACAAGCTAGCCACCAGTACCTGCAGACCCACTAAGATGATTCTGACAGACAGGAATAGAACTTCACATTCAAGAAGAAAAGTAGAACCAAAGCATTCAGGTCCCAGAATGCACAGGTTTCTCACAGCCATGGTAGCAACTGGACACTTAAACAAAACAGGAAAAATATTTTAGCTACTTAAGCCACAACCTGTTTACCAATGTTCCCAGCTGTGCAGGTGCAGGCTCTTTCAGTTTGCATTTTGTTGTTATTGTTGTCTGAATAGCCTCAGCAATCTCTGTTCATCATAAAAGAAGTCTCAGCACTTAAGAGCGCGTCCTGAGGTGGACAAGCACAAAAGTGAGTTACAGAGCTGCATGCTTTGACTAAAAACTCCCCAGGGTAACATCTGATCCTGCGTCCCTTCATTCCTGCAAGGAGATGTTATTTGAGATACTAGGGGCATGCATTACCACATCACTGTGTGCAGACCAATTTATCCTGTTTCTCAGAAGGTTGCACAACCTGAGTGGCACACCCTGCTTTTTCCACTTTCTTCCTTTCAAGACCATCAACTCAGGAACAGTATAGGTGCAGCTTTCATACAGCAAGGCTTTGAATTCACCTGACTCAACGTGACAACAAAGACTCACTTAACATGGGAAAAATAGAACAACAGTGCAGGTGGTCACATCACTTTGTTAAAAAAAATAATTGCAGACTGCTATACAGAAAACTTCTTCCAAGTGCATTATTTACATCTGCTTTTCCAGTTCTTTGAAGTGGGCCTGCATAAACAAATCACCACAGTTGTAATGTGTTCAAAACCTCAGTCCGCTGCAGTGACAGAAACACTTTATACCCATGCAACCATAACTGGCAGTAGCTGGCTGATAAGAAAAGCTGGTCATGCTCATCATACTCCAGATTTCCATAAAGGCACTACTGAAGGAGTATCTGACATTGTTCCAGCCTCTGTCAGGTGATCTGACACTCTTTCTCTGCAATAACTCTTGTAAGTAAATTAGGACAGGACAAACTTAATCTACATCATCCTGTTAACACTTCCTTGCCCGGTCTGGACTTTATATTCTCCATCAGAGACACCTGAGCCTCATGCCTTCACTATAATACTACCAAACTTTGCTGTACAATGAACAACCTACTCAGTAGCTAAACCCCAGAGAAAGAATATCAGATCTTTATTGCACCTTTTTTTCACTTGTAACTCTGGCAATCTGGTGTCAAAGTAACAGTAGGGACACTTTAATAATGCTATGTGTTATCTTCATCACAGAAGTGCTATATGAACCTCTTTTTTGGCAATTCAGTGACCATGCAGTATCATCTGTTATTTGTCATGTGGTGGTGTAAGACACCCACTTTTTCTTACTGATTTCCAAACAATAAAGGAAAGCTGAGAAATCTCAGCATGCGTTACTACATATTTTTAAATATAGGTATGAAAACAGGTATCACTCACAATTTTGTTGAGTATAATCCTTTTATTCTTTGAAGAGAAATGCCACAGACAGATATATAGCCCAACATCAGAGTCATTGCATACACCTTCTGCTATGAGATTTAATAAGGATGTTTGCAAGGCAATGGAAGCAGTACTAGGTATATTCCCATCACTCTGTTTCCAAGTCTTGTCCTCTGGAATATGATCACTGTGATTCTGGTGGTGCACAACAATCCTTTGTAGAAGGATAAACTGTTCTACTCTGTATCAAACAGTCATTGATACAGAACTAGTTTCAGCATCATTCTCTGTAAATAGAAATCATACATCTTGCCTAAATCAAAGGTAGCCTCAATCAAATGGAAGTATGGGTTGAAGAATGGTCAATTTATTTCTACACAAGCTGGCAATATTTTGTCTTAGCCATTTCAGTTTATTCTGTGTCTCTCTCTTACTGGGAACTGTTAGTTATTGTGCTGGTTTGAGGCTAGTTAGAATATTTTAATAGAGAAAATTACACTATAGGCTGTGAAAGGAAAACATCATGATGTCTACTTCACTCATACGCTTGCTGGAGAATTGTTTGGGAACACTAACCAAAACAATAGATAAGTCAGTCTCTCTCTGTCGCTTGCTGGAGCAGGAGCTGCTGGTGGGATCTAGCAGCTTCTGGGCTCTGGCTCCTCTGCTGATTAATCCTCACTAACCACTTTTCTTCTAACCCTCCTGGCCGATCTTCCTAATTTACCTTGCACGTAAGGCAAACCTTGGGGTAAGGTACAGGGGTAGGGAGAAGGTGGAAGGGTGGTTGGGAGCCCCTCCTGGGGTCTCTGATTTCTGGGAGGGGAGTTGTGTTGCTGTATTACCTTTTACTTGTATATTTCTGTAAATATTGTGTATATAGTGTAAATATCTGCTGTACATTGTGCAAAGCTGTAAATAGAGCTTCATCATTTAACTTCCAGCCAGTTGAGTTCTAGTCTGGGTCATTTTACAAAGTGTGGGGGGTGGGGGAACTCCCAAACCTTCACAGTTATGCATTGTTTGTCTGCCTGTGTGTATGTGCAGCCTTTGCTATCCAGTGGAGTAATCCAGGATTTGAGGTTTTTAATGGAACTCCAGCCAATACTATTAATTTATACCTTTAAAGAGAATTTGATGTCCTTAAGTAAGAGTTGTGATAGACAAAATACATTGCATTTTAACGATCAAATACTCGTGGGATTCTTATTTCCAGTTACACTTGATCAATGGTTTTAAACTAGAGTAGAGTAGATTTAGGTTAGACATCATGAGGAAGTTCTTCTCAGCGAGGATGGTAAATACTGTAATGTTGCCCCGAGATGTGGTGGACACCCCATTCCTGGATACATTCAAGTCAAACTTGGTTGGGAGCAACTTGATCTCTTTGGAGGTGTCCCTGCTTACTACATTGGAGGTTGGACAAGAATAACCTTCAAGAGACCCGTTCAGCCTAATGCATTCTATGATTCTATAATTAACAACTGGAAGCATTAAGTGAGTCTCATATTTGATCCTTGTTCATAGGAAGCTTACTTAGGAGGAGAGAATATCCAGTTTTACACGAAACAGTTGACAACCACTGCTAATGGGGCCAGATTTAGTCTCAGTTGTCTTTGACCCAGTGCCTTGCATTGCACAATGCTCTAGGAATGGAGCAGGTCTCACTAACTGTGAATGTAAATCAGTCATTTTTATATCATTGCCTCTGAACAGGCATACTGTTGACTGTTCAATCTAACCATTATCTGCTGAGTTAAGGGGGCAGTTAAGTCCAAAAATACCTGGAGGAAAATTAAAATGCTATGTTGTTCTGCCAGCTGTTTCTATTATTACCTCTAATTACTCTGAGAACCTCTCCTCAGTTCTCATCAGTAATTTTTTCACTTAAAAAACTTGTCACAATAGCTGCCATCAAAGTTCTCCTTTTATTCAACTATAGTTATTTTAAATTCCCTAAATGACACTTGGAACTTTTTTGAGACAAGTTTTACAGTGACATATCTACTGCACAACTCTGTCACAGTCATAGCAAAATCTGACTCCTTGAGTAAGATTTGGGTTTGGTTTGTTTGGGTTTTTTTGTTTGTTTGGTTGGTTGGTTGGTTTGGTTTGGTTTGGTTTTTTTGTGTGTGTTTTTTATTTGTTTGTTTGTTTGGTTTTTTTTTTTTTTAAGTAATTGCATTGCAATGCTCTATGTTATACAGGGTAGGAAATTCACATTTTAGTTCTAGAGTTAGTTGTTAAATCATCAGAATAAACACATTTGCCTTTATGTGTAATTATTTAATTGCTATTGGAATAATTTTTATGTATTACCCTGACTTTTCAAGTTCCTTGAATAAAACAAAACTCTGGACAAGGGCATAGAGTCAGTCACCAGCAAATTTGCAGATGACACCAAGCTGGGGACTGATGTTGCTGGGTTGGAGGGTAGAAAGGCTCTGCAGCAGGACCTCGACCGCCTGGACAGATGGGCAGAGTCCAAGGGGA
>VWZE01006812.1:347156-359139 GCA_013396675.1 Eubucco bourcierii | reverse complement strand
AGGCTGGTGAGAGGCCTCGAGCACAAGCCCTACAAGGAGAGGCTGAGGGAGCTGGGATTGTTTAGCCTGGAGAAGAGGAGGCTCAGGGGAGACATTATTGCTGTCCACAACTACCTGAAGGGTGGTTGTAGCCAGGGGGAGGTTACCTTCTTCTCTCAGGCAGCCAGCACCAGAACAAGAGGACACAGTCTCAAGCTGCTCAAGTTTGGGGTTGGTTTGTTGTTTTTTTTTTTTTCTGTTCTATTGATAATTCATTTGATATAGTAATCTCCTAATATAAAGCTATATGAATTTGCACATATACGGCTATATCATAAAGCTTCAGCACCAAGCAATAGGAAATATTAGACACAAAGATTTGCATGAGTGTTAGCTAGTGTTTGAGTCTTGATAAACTGTTCATTTGCTAAGCTGTTTCATTTATGGGTTTAAACTGGCAGAGGGAAGATTTAGATTAGATGTCAGGAGGAAGTTCTTTCCAGTGAGAGTGGTGAGGCACTGGAAGAGGTTGCCCAGGGAGGTTGTGGCTGCTCCCTCCCTGGAGGTGTTCAAGGCCAGGTTGGATGAGGCCTTGAGTAACCTGTACTAGTGGGAGGTGTCCCTGCCTATGGCAGGGGGTTGGAACTAGATGATCCTTGAGGTCCCCCTTCCAACCTTACCATTCTATGATTCATTTACATTATCATTTTAATGCAATATAGAGTTGTTAGACTTGTTTGTCTGAATAGGAAATTCTTGTAGCAGGTCAACAGGACACCTGTAGTTAAGTTGTGGTTGAGCCTAATGAAGGTCACATGGAGGATTTAAAGAGTTCAAGCCAGGTAAATTTAGTTTCATACCTCATTCTGAGGTAAAAGAAAAACTTGCCTTCTATTAACAATATTATTCACTTATTCCTATTTGGCAGAATGAATGCATTTTGTCATGTATTTCATATGCAAGCAGACTTGTGGAACTACTGAGCTGGTTACTAATTAGTTTTGACTGACCCAAGTTCATCTCTACTACCATACAATAGACCTAGGAAACAGGAACTTGCCTTGAAAAAAAAAATAGAGTTCTGTCAAGAAGCAGGGAGCTATTTCAGAAAACTTTCCACTGGATTTTCCATTAAGATTCAAAAAGTTATATAAATATCTAATATCCTACAGTGTGACCACCAGGCTTGAATTTCTCAGGTGATATGATATCTCTGGATTTTCTTAAATAGCTCAGCAAATTGATTTCATGGCTGGTACTTTGTTTTATCCTCAGCTTTTATACATATACTCATCATTCCCTAAAAAGGCAATTTCCCAGGAGTTTATGGAATTAAAGAGTTTTTAATACCATTGAATATTAATACTTTAATTAAGAGACAGATAATCACAAAAGCAGCAATTGAGGCATGTTAACAGATTCCAAAAGAAGCTTTGAGTATTTTTACTTGAAAAAAAAATCTTTTTTTTTTTATTCCTTCTGAATGATTATAATTAAATACAATTAAATATTTTAGGCTATTATTAATATTAAAATAAATGATAAAACCAGAGAATAATGTATGCTCTATCTTACTGTGCACTGTTGCTGTAGGAGGAGTGTCCTACCTTTACAATGATTCAAGGAATAAAAAATACTGTTACACTGAGCCTCTCTGTGTCTGTATCCTGGTCATAGATTCTTGCTCTCTTAGCTAGTCCTCAAGTTTTAGGACACAGCAATCAATTAACTACAAAATATGCAGACCAATGATGACAGCTATCCAGTGAAAGTAATAAGATGTTGCATTTCTGCAGCTGTTTTCCAGCCAGGTCTGTAAGAGCTGTTTAAGCCTGACACTTCAGAAACAACCGAAAAGGCAATTCTTCTACCATATTTTTATAATCAATTGCATATTTTCGCATTTTCTCATCTTATGTCATCAGCAAGGCCTTATTCCACTTTCTGGCTATGTAAGCTTCAGCAAATCCTTTAGAATTATGTACTAAACATTAGCTTAAGAAAGCCTCTGGATAGTCTCATTTGATCCGTCAAAAAAAAGTTTACTTAGCACTTTGTCAAATTATTATTACTTTTCTGTGAGTTAAATGCTATTTTTATTATATATAGCCCCTGTCATGTTTGAATAGCTGCAAGTGCACAGGCTAGTTGTACTCAAGATATAATGTCTGCAACGCTTGAATAAATCATTTACGCAATTTAAGCAAAAGTGGAAATCAGCTCTGGCATTTAAGCGCCTTGGATGTTGATAGTTCTTTTTTAAGACAAATTATACTTTCATAATTTCTCATAATTCAGAATACAAGCAGCACGTGAAACTAATTTTGTTGTTGTTGTTGTTGTTATTTTCAGGTTTGTACCATTGCAGACCTTAGCAAAGGACCAAAATAGTGACACCAGTTTTAGAAAATGTCAATGCATGTAGTCATGGCAACAGAGAACTTCTGCGCTCGCTTCCCAGGTATTCACTGAATTTGGCAGTTGATGTCAACACGCACTGAGTTACTTGCTGTCATAGCCACATTTCGTCAGTGCCTGAGGTGGTTAGTTTAGTACTAATCTGTGACAGCCCCATGACCACCCAAGCTATACTGAAGTCAAAGAGCCATTTCTTTACAGAGTTCATAGTCAGGTGTTCTGACTCTTCCACACACTCTGATGCTCAGGCAGAAAGTAATCTGCCTTAGATGTAATGAAGTTTATAGTTCATCCAGGAGCGTCAGTGTACAGGAAAAAAAATGGTTATCAGTCCATAAGTCACATCCAGAGGGTAGTGGTCAATGCCTTGATTCACCAGTGGCCTGGTGAATGCAGGGCAGGCTGTGGATGTAGTCTACCTGGATTTCAGCAAAGCTTTTGACACCATCTGCCACAGCAAGCTCCTGGTAAAGTTGGCAGCTTGTGGCTTGGACAAATTCATCTGAAATGGGTCAAGAATTGGTTCGAGGGCTGGGCCCAGAGAGTGGTGGTGAATGGTGTCACATCCAGTTGACAACTGTCACTAGTGGTGTCCCCGAGGGATCAGTGCTGGGCCCAATCCTGTTCAATATCTTTATTGATGATCTGGACCAGGGGATTGAGTCCAGCATCAGTAAGTTTGCAGATGACACCAAGTCAAGAAAAGACTGGATGAGGCACTTAGTTCCATGGTCTAGTTGTCTGGATAGGACTGGGTGATAGGTTGGACTGGATGACCTTGGAGTTCTCCTGCAACCTGGTTGATTCTATTCTATTCTATTCTATTCTATTCTATTCTATTCTATTCTATTCTATTCTATTCTATTCTATTCTATTCTATTCTATTCTATTCTATTCTATTCTATTCTACTCTACTCTACTTTACTCTACTTTATTCTATTTGATATTCAGGTGGACCATTGACAACTGGTGTACCTCAGCTGTCTATACTGGGACCAGCATTGCTTAGTATCTTCAACAGCATCCATCTCTGAAGCCCTCAGCACAAGAAAGAGATGAGCCTGTTGGAGTGGGTCCAGAGGAGGGCACAAAAATCATCAGAGGACTGAAACATCTCTGCTATGAAGAAAGGCTGAGAAGTTGTGGTTGTTCAGGCTGGAGAAAAGAAGGCTCCAGGGAGACCTTATAGTGGCCTTTCAGTACTTAAAGGGGATCAATTGAGGAAGATCCTAAGGTCAGCCATGGCTGTCAGTGTAAATAATGATCAATGAGTTACTAGACCAAGGGTTTTCTGACACAAGCCATATATTGATAGAAAATTAAGAATAAGCCCCAAGTACTACCTTTGCAACCCTAAATACATAGTAGTAGATTATGAATTCCTTGCCCAGTCATATTTTCTTGTTTACTTTTAGTATATAAGCAAACTACGTTAATCTTAGAAATCCTATTTCTTAATGTTTATTACGTTCTCCCTCCCTGGGGGCGTTCAAGGCTAGGTTGGATGAGGCCTTGAGTGAGCTGTACTAGTGGGAGGTGTCCCTGCCTATGGCAAGGGGTTGGAACTAGATGATCCTTGAGATCCCTTCCAACCTTGCCATTCTGATTCTATTAGCAATATTACTAAAAGATATGAACATTTTTTTTTTCCATTTTCTATCCTTGAAGGCTGTTATGCAATTAGTCAATGTAATTCAAGGCTGCAAATCACAGGAAAATTATTCTGTGTGTACATGATGTGATACGTCACATTATCATTAATGTGCTATAGTATTTCTCTAACAGCATTTCGGAATCTCCATCAAACTTGCTACAAATCTTTTAAGTATGACAGCTTGTCTCAGATCCCTTAGCGTGTGCATTCCAGATAAACATGGCAATATTCCATAACTGTTCCCAAGTTCTGTCACCAGCATCCACTAATAGCATCTGTGAACATAGGAATGCACATTGGGATATTAAAATATTTTTAAATGCATAAATTACATGGAAATTAGTAAAAACAGTGGTGACTTAAGCTGGCTTTTTGTTTGTTTATTAAAAAAAAACCCACCTGTGTTACGGATTAGTTCTTTATTGTAATCAGTGGCAAATATGCTAAACCGTAGCAAAACTGGCAGAGTTAAAAAATGTAAAATAAAATATGCAAGTCTTAAGTTCACTGATATTTTTAGATATTTGTCAAACAGCATGAAGGATTTCAAAAGTTTGACCCTGTGGAGCCCCCTCCATCTACGCAAACTCGTAACCTAGTTTTTTGGTTCACAGAAAACAACATTTTTCTTCTCTGTTTTACTTGGCTTGAGTTTCAATTGGAACTTCTCGTTCCCACACTGTACTCTAAAATGACATAAAGATAGAGAGAGAGATCAAGAATTTTCTTAATGGATGACAAAGGTCTGTGACTTGCTAATTTTCAGTCAGCAACCTCTTCAGTAGTGGATATGCTAATTCATCATTACGCTCTTCAAATTTGAAAATGTATTTATAACATAGCCTGAGGAAGTTGACCTTTGCCAGTCTGCAAGCCATGTTTTAAAGGAGTTAGCACAATTACCTAACCTTTGCTGTAGGACATAAAGCAAACTCCTGCTGAAAAGGCAGGCACCCTGCACAGCAGCAAGGCAGACAATCTACTTTTCATTACCTATATGGATTTCAAAACAGATCAATAAATTGTTCTAAATCTTCTCACTGCAGCTGGAAACACCTAACAAAAAAGCAGGTTTTGCATAGTTGGTGAAATGTCATTGTATGTGAAGCTGTGGTTGGTTTATAAAATAAACCATCCAGATGTAAAGTAATGATATGGTTCATGTTTAAAGTTTGCAATAAGAGCAGAAAGTAATAAGATAAACTGAAAGACCACATGTAGTAGTCTGGATCTGATGCAAAGTTGTGCATCTTCTAAATAAAAGCAAAAACAGAGGAAAGACAATTTGCAGCTCTGAAAAAGTTTTTAAAACCCCATGATGTGAACATATATCCCAGGAAAGAACCATTTGACTGCATCTTCACAGAACACCAGTCTTCGCTCTTCAGCTGTGAGAGAGACTTCAACCACATAGTTTCTATTTTCTGTCATTTTTTTGGATATCACAAACTTCTAGGACTGTAGCTGTAACATTCTTAAAACCAAACTTCTTTTGTCTTTCTCATTATATCTGTAAATGTGCCTAGATTATCAGCTAGCTAATAACCTATCGGAAATACCCTCTGACTTGATCACTGCTCTATGAATCTAGAGTGCAGACAATTGAATGTGCCTGCACATCAGTCTCAGCTGTGGTTATGACCTCTGTAATTTACTTGGCATACAGCAATAAAAATTCTTGACAGGAATAATAGTCTATATTTACCAAGCTACTGTCAGCCATTCTGATAAGTGTAACACTGTAGTTTACCATCTCAGCAGCCAACCTGGTGCTTGTGCATAAGCATGTAAGACAGAAAGGCCAGACCTGTAGGAAGAGAATAATTTTAGTGAGTGTTTATCTCTAAATACAAGAGCAACCTCATTATTTCTGTGAGTTGACTCAGATGTTTAATATCAACTATGTGTTGACCATGTTGGCAGAACTGAAACCATAACACAGTGAAGTTTGCAAGACTAAGCCCAAAGGGTCTTTCTGTCTCAAAAAACAATGATTTCCAATCATACTGTGAAGTCAGATGTTCATTACCCTTACATTTTCACTGCCAGTCAGCTGCACGGAATACATCAAAAAGCATTTAGAATATATCTTTATATCAAGATTATCTAATAATTTGTTGAAAAAGACTAGGCAGAAGTAATAAAACATTTGAGGCAAATCATACCATGGTAAGTTTACATACAGCTTCCAATGACTTCATATCTGCTGACTGCAGGGTATCCACATGCTTCTGTCTGAAAGCAGAATTTGGCTCTGTGACAAATTAAATTTAAAACAGAAAGAAGCTTTTCAAGCCAGTTGGTGGATAAATACTTTGTAATCAAAGGGCTTTGTATTTCAACCAAAATGAATCACTGCTCTGCTTAGTCAGTTTTTCAAATTGAGTCAGCCTTAGGTAAACCACAAAAACACATATCTGTATAAAAATAGTTTGGGGTGTTGGTGGGTGTTTTTTATGGTTTTGGGTTTGGGTTTTTTGTTTGTTTTTGTTTTTTGGTTGGTTGTTTTTTGGGGGTTTTTTTTTTGAATGAGAAGAAATCTGACCTGTTTTCAGCAAAATAGGGATAGGAATTAATTGATAGGAATTAATTGTATTGACAAGCAGTTTACTAATTCTTTATATTCTGATAACAGAAACCTTGTTGCAAAAATTCAGACACTATAGTAACTCTTTAAATATTTTATATATAAAACATGTACAGCTCAAACGATCATACTTGTGATAACTTGAGGCCAGGTGGTGCCTTTGAGAAAGCCACAAAATTACAGATCCCCAGGAACTAGACTGTCCAGGACATGTACCAGAAAATGTAATCTTTTGCATTTCTTACCGTAAGTCCTGCATCTGTATGAAGATGGCTGCAAAGTCAGTTTTCTTCCCTTCTCCCTCCCTCTCTCCTGGGAGGACATGCAGGGTCTTACCTCCTGCAGAGGAGTGAGGTCTGGTCAGCCTTGGCGATGCTGCCAGTTAGGCCTGAAGTGGCTTAATCAGGATCTAGAGCTGCCAAGCTGAATCTGAACTGCATCACAAAGGTTTTGGTAGAGGGTAGAGGCACGGTAGAGGGAGGGGCATTTGAAGGCCTGGGTGTTTCGGCCTGAGGTAGAGGGAGGTTTATGTGAAGCGTGACAGAGATGTACTATGGGGTTTTGTGTATTTTATATGCTTTTGTACAGTTGTACGTAGTTATGTAGTTGTGAATAGTCCTTCCATTTGAATTTTCCAATCCTATCCAATCCTGTGTGAAGCATTTTTCTTTTACCCCTTTTGTAAGGGGCAAAAGATGACCTCTCTTGCTTTAAAGTAAGATGACCCCTGACTATAAACTACGTTATTTTCCCCCATTAGTATGATTATATGCAAGCTAGTAACTAAAGACCATGTGGCTAACTTCCATAATTTTAAATGTTATCAAGCTCCCTGGTGTAATTTGGACCTGCTTCAGTTAACAGCTAACCTGAACAGTTCAACTGACACCACAGGATAGGGACTGGTTACTGCTTGTGATCACTTTCTGTGGGTAACAGTTTAGATGAATAGGTAAGTATCAGTAAGTATGTCTCAGGATTAGAGAAAACTCCACAGACCGTTAAAAATCACAGAAATAGAGAATAATTTCAGTTCAAAGGTGGCTACCTAGTTCAGACCCCTCATAGTACAGCTAACTTCATTTAGATCATTGCTCAAGAACCTGTTCACTTGAGTTTTCAGTATCTCCAAAGACTGCAACATCTCTGGACTACCTGCTGCGGTGCTTGACCACTCTTACTGTAAAGTTTTATTTTCATTAGTGTGATGGTTCAGGGGTTCCCCACCCCCCACAATTTGTAAAATGACCGAGACTAGAACTCAACTGGCTGGAAGTTAAGGACTGAAGCACTATTTACAACTCAGCACAATGTACAAGCAGATATATACACTATAGACAGGAATAGTTACAGAAATACACAAATTAAAGGTAATACAGAAACACAACTCCCCTCCCAGCAATCAGAGACCCCAGGAGGGGCTCCCAACCACCCTTCCACCTTCTCCCCACCCCTGTACCTTACCCCAAGGTTTTCCTTACGCGCAAGGTAAATTAGGAGGATAGGCCAGGTGGGTTAGAAGAAAAGTGGTTAGTGAGAATTAATCGGCAGAGGAGCCAGAACCAGAAACTCTAGCCTGCCCCAGACGCTGTGTTGTGTCCCCAGGGAGATACAGACAGAGAATGCCTTATCTATATTTTGGTTATTTTTCCCAAAACAATTTTCAGCAAGCCTATGAGTGAAACAGACATCATGATGTTTTCCTTTCACAGCCTATAGTGTAATTTTCTCTATTAAAATATTCTAATTAGCCTCAAACCAGCACAATTAGTCAGAATTTTCCTTGATGCAGTTTGTGTCTGTTATTTTTGCCTGCTTTTGCTGTGCACACAGTGAAGATTTTGGCTCCATCTTCTCTATATTCTTCTGTTTGTAAAGACACTAGTGAAGCCCTCCACAGTCTCCTCTTCTAGAGACTGACTAAATGTAGGTCATTCAATTTCTCATAGTGTTTTCCAACCAGTCAAACATTCCAGAAATTTCTGTTTGCACTCACTGCAGTTTGTCAATGTCTTTGGAAACACAGAAGTAGTTACACTCCAGCACAAAAACTGCTGGAGTTTTTTGAGTTGGTGTGTTGTTTGTTTTTTTTCCTAACTTCCTGAGCATGCTTTCCTTACTTTTATTGTGAGCAGCAAAGGCTGATAGTTCCCATGAGATATTCCCTTGGCAATTACTCTGCAACATCCTCAGTCTGGGCCTGTGATAAGCAACAGACTTCTTGATATTACTAGCATAGAGGTAAATTGACTCTCATATAACTGGAGTAGCTCATGTTCAAGATAATGATCTAAATTAATTATGCCTACAAAATCTGGTTGAGGATATCCCAGATGTTTTATATAAAGCCATGCTTATAGTCTGGATGCTAGAAGCAATATAGCAACTTTTCCATTGAAGCTAATCCAACTGGCGTTTCAATAAACAAATCCTATGATTTAAAGCAGTATATACTAAACCTCATAGAAATCTTTGCTAATTTGTTTTTTTTCACTCACAGTATCCAAGCTCCTCCATTCATAACTTCAGTAATTCTACACTGTACTGCTATGTGTAGTATAGTCGTAGTCTTCAGCTGAGCAAATTGTATTCTCTGTGACTAGAACCTGAAGAGCTTCCTTCTCCTGTCACATGGCATAGTTTTGACTCACAACACAGAAATTAACTCACAGTCTTTAATGCATAATAAAATGCGGTTTACTTCCATCTTGAAATGTGTTTGCTATCTATTTTTTCAACACAGATATTATTCTGACAGCCCACTTTACTCCTGACATCTTTAATGGTCTGTTTCTACACGCAGTAATGGTGTTTCCTTGCATTTCACATCCCACCGAGTTTGGAACAAAAGTGGTTTTACGGTGTTGCTTGAGTGCTAAGTTTAGAGTAAGAGATGACAAGGTGAATGTATGACTTTGATTAGGTGGGCCCATTTTAAAAATATGATTGATATATATAAGCTGCAGGAGATTCTCACAAAAAAAAAGTCCTGCCCTCTTAACATCTACTGTATTTCCTACAGCGCTGTATTAAGGGATAAGTGCCTATTGCTACTGATAACATTATGGTATTAGAATTTATTCTACTTCACCTATATCTGAAGCATGTAACTTTGTTTCAAACTGATAAAAGTCAATCTCAGGACCTTCACCATAGATGAAGGGATGAACATCTGAAACATGGAGGCTTGATTTGTGCCCTTGTCTAACCCTGTTTACCCTCTACATGATAGCATCAGAAGAGTGCAGGGTACGGCTACCTGTACTTTTTCGCAATGGAAGACAAAGTACAGTGCAGAAACTATTCCCCTGGCTTTGTTATAGCCCAGGGTAATTCAGCACTAGCTGAACTTGAAGTTATGAGCTTTAAAGCTTCTGTGCTCTAACTCATAACACAAAAGGAATATTATATTGTCTGACTCACAACATATCTCTCTAAGCTATATTATAATATTTTCCCCACAGCTTAGCTGGAGTAGTGATAGCAGTTTGGTAGGAGATAAAGGTTTCATTTTATTCTTTTGAAACCATGTTTATTTCTTGATTTTGTATTGTAATCAACTAAGGTATGGATCAGGATTCAACTATAATTATGGTTTGTTTAAACGATGCTGAAATAAGGCTTATGATCATGTAGCTAGTAGGATCATTTATTAGAGAACTTAGTTCCTTTATTAAAGTCAGGAAGTCTAGTAGCTTATGTGAAATGTATAATATTCCTAAATAGTATTAAACATCTTCCTTACATTTCGTATTTCAGTGCAAAATTTTGAACCTGTAAAAAAAATCTACATCTCAACAGTAACATTGATGAACGGTAACTATGCTTTTGGATATACTCACATAATACTATGTCACAGCATAAACACCAAGGTCATCTGTAAGTTGTAAGTACAAGTGGGACAGTTCAAGTTTAAGCCTATGACTATCATAAAAAATCCTAAATATTCCGGTTATTGCTGTCCTGTGTTTTACCAGTAAGATACATCAGCACATAGCACCTTTAGGCAGATGTGCTGAATGTAACTGTAAGCAAACCAGACTGAGCATGGCTCCACTGGCTTAAATGTATACATTTAGGTATTTTTAAGGTTTTTCAAGATATTTTCTCATACTGTAGGTTTACACCAACTGGCAGACTGAAAAACCTATGTAAAGATAGAGACTCCAAAAAAAGATATTCCTGAAAATGTTTTGGTAACTTCTGAGATGCATGTCTCATATGGCTGGCCCAAAAATACACAGCAAGAATACACCACACACACTGCAGCACTCCACATGTGCCAGTGCATGGAACAAAAAAGGATTACGCTTTCTTCATTCTGCCCATTGCAAGCAACTGGCATCTTGTTTGCGCCATTGTAAAGATCTGGAGCTTTCCTCTGCTATGGGATATTAGATTCTTTAATTTGCCAAGGTAGGCTTCATTTATAACCTGAGATAAATGGATTATATTATTTTCTATGCATAAACACAAGTTTGTAATTTTATTCTATACATAAATTTAAAAAAAAAAAAATTGTTTAAACTCCTGAGTATCTTCTCTAGTTTGCAAGACCACAGAATTCACAAAATAACCAACTTTGACTATATTGATGTTGTAGAACTATACAAAGCAAGGTAAACAGCTCCTAAACTTGCATGTTTATTTTTATCAACTCTTCAGAAGGTAAGAGAATTTTGCTTGGCTCCTGTTGTCTCATAAATTACTATTAGTTGCCATGCAAGGGTAAGGTCTGACTAGGAGTAAGTACCTCTGCAAAACATTTGCCAAATGTATCTGTGTACATTACCTGGGTCACACTGTGGATGATCAATATTGAAACTGTATGTTGTCACTGGAAGGGATCCTTCCAGTGATATTTACTGAATGATTATATGAGTGCACTGCAACATAAAAAAAGAATATGATATGTGTCCTCCTGCTGCATCCAAGAAGGGATAAAAAATCCCCCAGCTTTAATATGGTAAAGATAAGAAGCTATGATGGAGCTGTTTACTATTTTCATTACAATAATTGCCATTCACAACCTGCCTTTCTCCATTCCAAAGCAGAAACTTTGACAGAAAGAAGAGATTTTCTATTTAAAATAAAGATGCCTTCCACTCTCTTTAATGTTTTTGTGAGAGGTACTCAACATTTTAGTGAGCCTAGGTCAATGCCTCACACACTCTCTAAAAGACTGCAGAAGGGTGAAGCAACATATTCTTCCTGTTGTTCAATTTTGCTCAGTTGGCTTACCCTGATTTCTATTATGGGCTGGAAAAAACCCTGGGAGATACATAATAATTTAGTCATTCAAATTTAGGAAAATTAGGGGTTTTTTTCTAAACAATGTATATATA